>JAJLRR010000209.1:0-32205 GCA_030567175.1 Williopsis lachancei
AATGGTAAGACAGATAAAGGATTTGCAAAGAAATGACACATATTTGAATAGGTTAAAGCCTTTACAAATTCATTAACATTTTTACCCAATGATTTAAATCTATCGATTAAGAATCTTAAAAGGTCTTCATCAACGATCAATAGATTCTCATCGTCCAATAAGATTTGTGATATGATCTCATCAATGATTTGATCATTTTGTTCAATGTTGAATTTTTGTAAATTAACCATCTGTTGAACGTTGTTTGATAATCTTTGTATTATAAAACTTTGTGAATTATTTGTAGGATTGATGTTATTACTACCACTTGTATTGAACATTATTTTCAAATTTGGTAATTTTGTTCTGTAAGAATATAATACTTTGATCAATGAATCCAATATCGGTAAGTTGAAAGATTCAACATCTTCCAAGATGATAATGATTCTGTTTGCATTTGACCAATTTGTTTCACGCCATCGTTGTACAATGTCCAAATCAAATGGATTTCTTCTATCAAAATTGCTTAGTTGGTCATTGTCATTTTCATTAACAGTCTCATCATCTCCAACAACACCTAATACAATTGCTTTTAATACTAATCTCATCGTTGTACATTCTTTTGAATTCAACGTTATAACTTTATACAATTCATTTGAATTCAAATGATTGATCAATTGATCCAAGAATTCGAAACTTGTATCGATAGATGAGTTTGAATATAACAAAAAGGAATCAAGTTTATCAGTATTAACATTAGAATTTTTTAATAAACATTCTAATCTATTCCATGATTTAACATTCAATTGGTTTATTATACGATCCAATTTATCTCTTTGTCTCTTTTCTCTATCTTTAAACAATGTATAACGTAAATGCATGGATTCATTAGATTCTTTACCTTGAAATAACCTTAAAAATGGTATATCTTGACTTTGTATACCTTCTCCAAATACATCAGAAACCTTTTGACGTTTGTTCTTTGATGATCTCTTCAACGTATACACAGTCTTAGTCCCATTGTTAGTAAATACATAGCTATAAGACTATGAATTGACTCACCTTCTGTGAGTCCATGTACTCATCTTCGTTCATTGTGCTGTTTGATAACCAACGTTGAGATCCATTGAGATGTTGAGAACCATAAACAAGCTGTATACTTTTTGATGATATGTGCTGACATAAGCTCTTACATCAGCAGAGGAGATTTAAATTCTCTCGGTAATCTTCGTCTGTTTTAATTTTTGTTTGGCTGTTCAAAATTGTTTTAATTAACGAGCATGTTAATTTATAAACATAAGAAGCCAACTGATAAAGAACAAGGACAATGCCACATCTCCCACTCGAAGACTACGACTCGGTCCATGGACTTGGAGATCTCATTCCTCGTCTCCCATTACCGTTTCCTCTCCATGATCATTCAGACGCTGTTCCAGGGACAGAAACCAAAGAATTCTCTCCAATTTTTAGAAATGGTCTACTCAAAGGTTCAGAACCTGTTGGATATCTCCATGAATCTTTACAGACTTTTTATCATATGTTTCAACAATCTTTACAATTACATGCTCAAAACAGATCAATTGGTCATAGACAAAGAGATTTAAAGACTGGTAAATTTGACGATTTTTATACTTGGGAAACTTATGAACAATTGGGTGTAAAGAGAGATCAAGTTGGTTCTGCATTGTTATATCTCTATGAAATGTATTGTCAAAAAGATAATGATAATGACATTTCAAAACAATACGATTTCATATTGACAATGTTTAGTGCAAATAAACCTGAATGGATCATTACAGATTTAGCATGTCATGCATATTCCATTCCAAATACTCCATTGTATGATACATTAGGTTCGGAATCAACGGATTATATCTTAAAATTAACAGAATCTCCAATGATCCTATTATCAAAATCAAAGATTACCAAGATATTTGACGTTGAGTCAATCCATTTAAAAGTTTTAATCTGTATTGAAACTTTAGATCAAGATGAAGATTTTGAACTTATCTCCAAAGCTCAAAAATTAGGTTATCAATTGTTAGATTTCAATCAATTGCTTGAGATTGGTCAACAGAACCTCAAAGATCATATCATCCCAACACCAGAGACACTTTATACCATCTCGTTCACCTCGGGGACAACAGGTGTACCAAAGGGTGTTGAATTAAAACATTCTCATATTGCAGCAGCTGCAACTTTCCTATTTACACATGTGACATTCCCACAAAACCCAGTGTCATTGGTCTTTTTACCCCTGGCTCATGTCTATGAAAGGTTTAAAATCGTTTATGAATTAAGTGAAGGTGGTGCAATTGGATTTCCTCATAATCCTGAGAATCCAAGATCTTTTATGGATGATATTAAGATATTGAAACCAACACATATTTCTTCTGTTCCAAGACTCTACAGTAGAATTGAAAGTGGATTGAAGGATAAGATTAAAAAAATGCCAGGTTTTAAAGGTTGGTTGGTTAGATTTGCAGTTAACTATAAACTGAATCATGATGATGATGATCTCTTGTGTAAATTGTTACAACCTTTGGTATTGGATAAGATTAAACAACAGATTGGATTTGATAATTTGGATTTCTTAATCTCTGGTGGTTCACCATTAGCTGGAGAATCTATTGAATATCTACGTAAGGTGTTAAATGCAGGTTTTTATCAAGGTTATGGTTCAAGTGAATCATTTGGACAAAATTCGCAAAGGATACTTCAAGAACAGGTGCAATCGGTGTTACATCTGAATTTAAATTGAGAAACTTACCTGATTTGGAATATGGGTTTAAAGAGAATAGATCTGGTGAATTGTTATTAAGAGGTCCACAGATCTTTAATTCATATTTTAAAAATGATGAAGCAACCTCAACGGCAATTGATTCTGAAGGATGGTTTGGAACAGGTGATATCGTACAAATTGATGATGGCGGTCGTATCAAAGTCATTGACCGTGTCAAGAACTTCTTTAAACTATCTCAAGGTGAATACATTGCAGCTGAAAAGATTGAAAACTTTTATTTGGCAAATAATTCATTCATCTCACAGATCTTTGCATATGGTAACAGTTTCCAAAGTTATTTGGTTGGTATCGTTGGTGTTGAAGTACAAGAGTTGTTCAAATTGATCAAGGATTCAAAGAAATTTGAGTCCAAGATTGGTACGTTGGAACAATTGTTGATGATATTGAACGAGGGTGGATCATCCAATATCTCTGTTGAACTTAAGAAATTTGTATTGACAGAATTAAACAAAAACGTTGAACATTGTGGATTGTTATCCTTTGAAAAGATCAAAAATATCCATTTGCAAATCGAACCTTTCAAAGTTGACGATGAAACTATAACTCCAACGTTGAAGTTGAAGAGAAACAATGCACAAAAATTGTATCAATCAGAGATTGATTCAATGTATTCTGAAGGTGTATTATAAACTCCTTATAACTTTGGTAAGATCGATATCATTATCAACGATAACAAAAACATCAATATAACAATCCCAAATATCTTTAATGCAGTAAATATGGATAATTCATTAATTGTCCTTGTCAAATCATTTGTAGATTTATTAATCTTTCTCTGTGTAACTTGTAATCCAACTTCTGCAGCTTTTAACAAATCATTCTCTTGGTTTAATTTATCGTTGAATGCATTTGCACCTTCTTTGATACCTTGTACAAATTGAAGCATATCCTTAAGGATATCATCCTGTTTAGATTCTTCTTCTTGTAATTGATCCTGTACTGAGAGATCATGTGTACTTGTACTTATGGAATGACCTCTTATTAATCTCTGTTTTAACTGTGTTAGATTATCATCGTCATTATTATTCAGATTGATATTGGATGATGAATGAACATCATTCTCATCTAATCCAATCGATTGAAGATCAACAGAAAGTCTTTTATTTCTATTCTTTAACTTGTAATCTTTTGTTTTTTCCAATTCAACAAAGCTTGATACTCTACATTGTTCAACTAGATCCGAATATCTTGCAAGTGCATGGTATATATCTTCAGATTGATTATTACCATTATTCATCAATAATCTCTTCCTTATGGTCTTTATAGTGGTCATATGTTGTTTACATAGTAAATAATTGGCTAATGCAATCGATTCATTGCCATTGTCATATGACTTCAAATTGATGAATTCATCAATCTGTGATTGTATGAACTCTGTTGATATTGACATTATTTAATTATAATAACAATAACAACAATGACATTGATATATAATTGCTATTATTTAAAGTGTTGATACGTATAATTTTATACAATTAGGGTATGCAATCATCAACACACCATCGCTACGTAACCACCAGATTTACATATAAATATCAAACAATTCCCACATGAAAAAAAATTTCTTCATCTTTATTAAAAAAACCCTTTCTTAGAAAGATCAACGGGCTCTTTAAACCATTTTAACCAAGGTCCATCTCGTTGAATCGTTAGGAAATTAATCGTCTATGTATTTATCAGTCTGTTTTAGAAGGGTTAATGCATTTACGGTTTCATGTTTCTGAACCCCACGAATAGAAAATGACGATACTTGGATTTTGGTGTCTTTTTTTGATGTATGAGCCCAAGATTGAATATAACTGCAGTTTTCGCTAACCGCAACTGAGTCCTACAGGTTGTTGTTTGATAGTAGACTAGCAGACATAAATAATCGACTGTGTGTATTGTACTGATGTTAATTCTTTGTATTCTCGTGTAGTTGTCCTTAGTCTGTAAAGTTATATATAGCATTGAGCTATAAATTTTTTTGTTACCCTGACCAACACGTCGAAATATTTCAATTGTCAAGATCGCAACGTACACGATCAACAACTTTTATTCAATTGAACTTTTAATCTTCAACGCGTACAAATAATTAGAAGAAGAAGAAGAAGTTATATACAGTCTCAGTTGTAAAACACAACATTGCCTCAATGTCAAATAAAACTATAACTACAGAGGCAAAAGCTGAAAAGTTTAAAAATGTATGTCAATTGATACATATTTAGATTCTATTGTTGATATAGTAATCGTACTAACGATTGAAATAATTATAGGACGGTAATGCTGCATTTGGTAATGGTAAATTTGACGATGCAGTAAGGGTAAGTAATATGTCATATGACATTGGTATAAGTAATATACACTTAACTAACTAACAATAATTAGCTATATGGAGAAGCGTATGTCGATTAAACATTCATTAGATAACAATATTCATACTAACACACCATATGAAGTATATCATTGGATCCAACACAAGCAACTTATTATACAAATGTATGTTTATATGATAACTATATGCATAGATATATTTACTAACCGCTACAAAAAGAGAGCATTGGCTCGTATGAATTCTTCAAAATCTGAATTACAATACGATTTAATTGGTAAGCGTTCTAATACTTAGATATTATATCAATAACTCTTTATACTAACCATTGTCAAATAGCACAGGATGCTGAATATGCACTGAGATTAAAACCAGAACTTTGTACGTATCATTGATCATTATCCAATTGGTATATAACTATACTAACTCATTATGATATAGACAAGGCTGATTTTTACCTCGGTGTAGCATTGACAAAATTGGATCAACCGGATAGAGCAATGATCCATCTTCGAAAGGCTTATAAACAAGCATTAGAAGGGAACAATAAATCCGCAAGACAGATCTATGAACAAATCTTGGATACAAGACGTGAATTATCAATAAATAGACATAGGGCAAGAATTTCACGTATAAACCCACTATATGAAAAGACTCATAGATTGGTTGAAGATATGTATTGGAAAAAACTACACGATTTAAGAACAAGATTTAACTATAAACCGTTCTATGAAGAAGATGAAGAATTTTTAAAAGAATATAAACAGTTAAAAGATCAATACAAACAAGATCTTGATGATTTGTTCAAAGTGTTTAACGAAGGTTTAAAACAATCAAAAGAACCAATCATCGAGAAAGAAGCCCCATCCTATTTGGAATGTCCAATAACGATGCAATTGTTCAACGATCCTGTTATCACCCCATCGGGTATAACGTATGAACGTAGTTCGTTGATGGAATCTTTGGAAAGAACTCAAGAGGATCCATTATCTAAAAAACCATTGACAAAGGATCAATTGATCCCAAATTTGGCTATGAAAGATGCAGTTAACGAATTCATGAAGGGTAACTATTGATCCCCCAATTAGTGAATTTTTAAAGATTAATATGCGTTTCATTATCTTGTAGTATAAGTTTATCCCTTAACTAGTGGTCATGTGACACACTGATGTTAAATATTTGATGTTAAGATGGTATGACGAAAAACAAAAATGTAAACAAAGGCTAACTTCAACAAATAACAACACAGCGGTTAAATTGTTAATGCAGTAAGAAATATATAGCATTCAACTATGACTTCTTATTCACAAATATCTGTCGATATCGATGAAGCAGATGCCGTTGTCCTTCAACAATCGTTAAACAAAACAAAGGAACTTATAGGTCAAATTGCCAAATCTTTATCTCAAATATCAAATTCTTCAAATAAATCAACAGAACTTTTATCTCCAATAGTACAAAGAAATAAACAATTGGCCATATTCAAGAAAAATGTCGATGATAGCGTCTTTGCAGTCTCGAATGTCCAAGGTATCGCCAGTGAAGCTGCTCTCTATGAATCGAAACTAGCACAAAGAATAGAAAACGTTAAACAATACATAACAACGATCCATAGATCAGAGGAGATTTTAGAGAGATTGGAAGAGGATAAACAAGCAGAGTACAAAGGTATCACAGATAACTTACGCTCCACGATCGTTGACTCCGAGTTCAAGCTACAAGCGCTCTTCAGAGAACTCCTACAGCCAGTCGCACAGGTGTTCGATCCACAGGTGTACATGAACGATAGAAAACCGTTCCCTTACATCGACGATCCAAAGCTTAGAGACCTCGGATACATCGCTGATTACTTCTCTGGAAACGGAAAACCAGTGGATAAACTGTACATCGATAACAGAATAAGGACCATCACCGATTGTATGGCCTTTATGGTTCCATTCACTGAACATATAACCAAAAATTCAAAAGTTCCATATGAAAAGGGAAGCAATGGTATAAACAACTATACATTGGCACTCTTGGGATTCATGTCTAATGAATGGGCTCTGTTGGAGGATATATACAAGGACCCAGATGCGATCCCTTTATTGTTCTCACAGATATTACAACCTTGTTATGATAACTTTATACAAATTGTTAATTCTTTGCTTTCCAAAATTCAAAAATCTCTTGCAAATGATGGATTGTTATGCTTTGAACTTATAGACAATACAAATAAATTACAATTGACGATATTGAATCAAACAGGAAAAGAATATGAACCTTTAAATATTGCATTGAATTCATGTCGTTCATTAGCAAGAACTTTGTTCAAAGAATTATTAATCTTTACTGATCAAAGGGTTATGTCTTTGATCAATCTACCACAGGATAATGGTGTTTCAGAGGCAACTGTCGATGTCATGTCAAAGGCTAGGAAACTAGCCGAATTTAAAGATGGTGCTATTGCAGTAATGGGTGGATTAAAAGCTGGTTCTTGGATACCACAACCAAAACCTCAATGGTTAACGAAATATTCTTCAGTTAGTTCAACAAATGCTTTGGATGATTCGAACCCTAATCAACTATTAAGTGCTTTCTTTTCAGACGTTATCGATGCCCTAATAATAAGTCTTGAGATAAAGGCAACTCAATTGATTAAACAAAAACAATCAATTGGGTTTTTACTCATAACGAATATAACACTTGTTGAGCAGATCATTTCAAGATCAAAATTACAAGAAATATTTGATTCGAATAGTAAATCAAGATTAGACAAATTGAAGAAAAGAGCAACAAATATGTTTCTTTCTGGTTGGAAACAAGCTGCTTCTTATCTTTTGGACGTTAACGTTGTTGGTAAACTATCTTCAAAGGATAGAGATGCAATCAAACAAAAATTTACAAATTTCAACAATGAATTTGATGAACTATTAAGAACTTATAAACAATACAACATTACTGATCCATCTTTGAAAAAAATCTTATCAAAGGAAATTTCATTTATCGTACCGTTATATCATAGATTCCATGATAAACATGCAAGTGGTGATTTCTCGAAACATACAGAAAAATATATCAAATATAACAAGAGGGAATTTGATCGTATTATTGAATCTTTGTCAAGATAATCCTTAATACATTAACAATATACATCATGAAATGATATTATAAATCATCATACATCGTAAATTTTCTATTAAATAGTTATATAGTGATTGCTAAAAATCATGGGATCATATTTAATTACTCATTCCAGTTTGACCAGCAGTCGTTGTTCCATTTGCATGTCCAATGATATTATTATGAGCCTTTGCCGGATAAAGCAATTGATCACCTGGATTAGTACCCATGGTACCAGATGATCCATCGTTAAAGATACTGCTATCACTTTTTGATTTGGCACTTTCAGATTCTTCGATGATCCTTTCAGGTTCATCATTCAGAATTGACATAACAGGATTAACAGCTTGTACACTCGAACGACGTCTAATCATAGGTGGTACCGAGATAGGAGCACCAGGATCCATAGAAATTGATTTCCTTGGAGGTTCAAAGATAGAACTCTGTGTAAACATTCTCTGCGGTGATTGATACAATCCACTAAGATCTGCAGATACAGAAGTACGTCTACCAAATGATTCAACTGATTGGAAATTTGTTGGGTCATAACGAGTGATAGATTCAGATGTCGTTTGGTGTAACAAGGGTGCCATATCAGTAATATCTTCATCTATGTATGAATTCGGTGGTGGCTCGCCATCATCGAGCGATGACGACACGGAGTTTGATCTACTTGGTGATCTTGGATAACCACCTCCACTATGCAATACAGCATCAATGTCCTGTGGTGTAGCTCTGGTATGCTGAAATTCTTGGTCACGGTTTATATCCAGAGATGCTCTTGGTGTGGTGGCCGCGCTTCTAACAGACGCTCTAACTGCTTGAGCAGTGTTACTAGTGGCTCTCATCACTGGCGATGGCATCAATGGAGATATTCCACTGAAGCTGAAACCTTCAGCTAGATCTCCTGGATCATCTGCTGGAGTCTTTGGAGACTCGGAGGATCTTGTCAATGAGATATTTGGTATACCCATAGCAGCCAATACAGGAGATTTCTTCAGCATATTGACCGCTTCTTCATAAGTAGGAGGATGTCTAGGTGGAGATGCAGCATCCATAATAGCATCGATTCCACTAGGCACGACTGGACTCAGAGGTAATATTTCATCTTCAAAAGGCGGTGGTACATCGTGAATGTCCAGAGGATCTGATGTTATTGATAACATCGGTGAAAGCATTGGAGAAAGCGGTATTGCCTGTGGTGAAGTTAGTTCCATGTGTAAATCCTGAGGTTTGTACAAATTTGCAGATAATGTGGATTCAAAGTTTGGTAAAGAGTGACTTAGAGTGGAGTTTGATCTTGATCTTCTATCACTGCTCAATGACATGTATATGCTTCTATGTGTGTTATCAACGGCTTCGACTTCTGGAGACATTGGTGGTGATTGTAATATTTCCTTTGGGAAATAAATATTTGATTCATGGTTATGCACTTGGGTAACTTCTGATTGTGAGTTCCCATATGCAGGTAAAAGTGTATTTGCATGAGAGCAAAGTGAGTCCAGAACATGGATTGGAGAGTCTATAGAGATTTCATAATGCTTTGGTTTACCATCAATGACACGTGATATTCTTAGACAGATTTTTATCCAGTGATGAGATTTGATATTATTATACGATGTATTTGGATGCAATTTTTGTGAACTGTTCAATTTTTGAGGAACAAACACTTGGAATTCAAACTCCTTTGCAGTCAAGTCATATCCATCCGACGTTAATAAATTTCCCATTTTTTTAGCCTTTGGATCAGCATCCGGTGAAATGTCCTTTGGTGGTGGAGCTCTATGTTCCAGTAAAAGATATTTTCTTGTTGGTTCCATTCTATGCACCTTTTTATTTCGACAGTAGTATTCCACGTTTTCCGTAACGTATATTCTTATTCTGTGTAGTTTGATCTTATCTAGTGGAATAAGCTTGAATGCAATCGGGATGTAAGCGTTAAGGATCATTGCCTTAGAGGCAATGAGGATATCGTAGTGGAGTTGATCTTCCCAATCCCTACTGATAGCGATTGGCTCAGAGTCTTCAACAGAGTCGTAACACTGAGCCCTGACAATGTTCACTGGCATCTTTGCCGATATGTTTGATTTGAAGGCACCTTGTCTCTCGATGAACACTTCCAAGTCATACTTTACCGAGCCGAAAGTGGCATCTATAGATTCTGGAGTGGAAGCAGGGATAGGATGTTCAAATTTATAGACATAGTCACCCGGTTCAAAGACATAGTGTTCTGAGGTTGTATCGTTACTCAAAGTGGACATCAATGTATTGGACCTGCTTCTCTCTGGACTGGAGACTCTTTTAAATATCGACATTGGGTTCTTGGACACAATTGTATCCAAGCTCAGCGAGCTCAGATCTTCGTGCGAGGACAGAGAAGTGATGGATAAAGTCTTGTGCAGGTGACCAGAATCATCCAGTGATAAGCACATATCGGCACCACTGTCATTCGACGAGGATGTGTAGAAGGGCCATGAATGGTTCAATAGGATGTTTTCCTCTGCATACTCAGCCTTCTTGGGCGGTATACCTTCTGGCCAAAGTGTACGAGCAGTACCTTTGAACGTGAGCGTTATTGATCTCATCTTGCACGACTTGAGGACCCTTACGACAAGCGCTCCACGCAAAAGCGTTGGAGGTTGTCCTTCAAAGCTGTTATCATCGAAACCTTGTAGAAAAATGTTATCTTCAGCTAGTTGGAGGTAGACTTTTATCGTGCTTGTATGTGTTAGCGGTACTGTTGAGCTTGAGATCTCGAGCTGCCTGTCAAGAGGAAATAGCGTTCCAGGATCTGACGAGAACATCGGTGTGCAGCAGCAGCGCTTCGCTTTATATTAAACGGTCTGGTAATTAGGCGCTGTGTGGGAATGCTCTGGTATTGTTGGTAATATTGTTGTGATGATATTTCGGTACAAGCTGTATAAGTTCAAGGTTAAGTACCGGCAGCTTGTAACAATTGTTATAATTAAGACGTAGTGTAATTTGATAAGAGCCCTCCCCCTTTTAAAAACGGGTCAAATCTGACGAAAACAAAAAAAAAAAAACACGGAAGCCAAATGACACAACAGTTTGTTACTTTGACTGTTGACAGTTGGCTGGTGGAGAAATGCAGAGATCAATAGGAAGCCGAAAGCAAATTGAAGTGATTAAAGTGGACCTGGTCACCGTCTTAACTCTTGAGAGACATGAAATATTCATCAGCCCTTCAAACGTGAAATCTGCTATATATGACCATCAGCACAATAGCAGATTTCATCAAGCCACCGTAATTTGAGGAATATTTTAGCGTTTATCCGATTAGGCACATCAGGTACATACAGCGGCTTATAAGGCATCCGCCACCACCCAGTAACTTGCGCCTGTAAAATTAGCAGGGAAATTTTATTCCTGCTGGGCGCGCGAGCTGTACCGCTGGTGACGTTCGTTTGCTTCCTTTTGGCTAGAGCGCTGCAGACGGTGCTTTATGAGGCTGGGGTGGAATAATATGCCTGGGTGGGCCGCTGGTACCACGTCGACGTAGATCTTCAGCTGGAGAAAGCTTTCCTACAAATCGTAGCTGGTAGGGCTTATGAATGAGGTTACAGTACTATAATTCAAGCATGGCTTGGGTTGGCAGTCCTAGCTGTAATTAGAGGCCAAGACAAGGTTCTGTTGCTGTTCTGTGTTCTGAGGATCAGCTTATAAAAGCAGTGACGTGCCGTATGGGAGCCTTGAAAATCCTGAATAACCGAGCTATAATTATACGGTACTATGAAACAGACAGCGGACACCATGTGAAGCTGCGAGTAGAACTTAACGGTGGACTACTTGAGTAACAGTACAGAATTGAGCGTACCAAGAATATATAACTTGCACGGTTGTCCGTTTATTCAGTACATTTTCATTAATATACATCTTGAGCTCTGTCGATAGTAATTTATGTTGAACTCGTGTCTACGCTCTTTCGTCACTTTTCTCTCAATGATCACCTATCTTGATATATAAGATCCTTTCCTTTCCTTTTTTTTTCGCTCATCATCCTGCATCCACATTTAAACTGGCAATTCAAAGTTCAAACCTTTCATCACTCTGTTGTAATAGATCCAGAAGAAATCAGAATAGATCAACGTTTGAACAACACCGAGAAAGACAGGTAACCATTCAAATCTACCTTCTGAATAGTATCTGTAGAACCAATTTGGAATATACAATGCTCTGTATAGACCAAGTGCAAATATATAATGAGTAGTCAATGTCTTTGCCTGACCTGTACGTTGAAGCATAAAAAGTTGTGGTAAAATGGCAACTGATTCTAAGAATAATGAAAAAGACCAAAGTATTTCATCAATTGCATAAGTTCTTGTAAATAACAATCCAAGTACAAATGATCCACCAACTAAATATTCAGCTGGGAAAGTATCAAGTTTTGTTGTTTCTGAAAGACGATATTTTGAACGCATTAGATAGATGATGTAAATAGATGATGCAATGAAAAATAGTTTCATCAATGTGTTGTATAGAGAGATCCATCTGAAGAAGATGTCTAATGACAAATTGGATAACTTTTGTTAGTATAATTATTGATATATTGTCATCTTAGAGCAGTTACTTACCTAAATATCTTGTGACAAAGACCAATGAATATAACAACTGTGTCTTTAATGAAATACCTTGAATGGATTTTGTAATGTTGATCTGTTGGATCAGTATAAAGATCGACGCAAGGTGGGATATATCACCCGCCATTCTGAAGATGTTGATCATGGTGGATACAATTGATTTACTCGACGATGACAAATGTACCTCCTTTCGGTTTGAATCCTTTTGCAGTGATAATTATATTATGATGCTACAACATTAGACAGAGCAAAAAGTATAAACACACACCGTGTTTTCTTTCCATGGCCGCGGATTCGAATATGGTAAGCAAAGGATCTCGGGGCTGCATAACCATCACAATAACCGCTCTTGACTACGCGTAATAACTACTCACAGCGTTGATATAAGCTGACTACAAATGATCCAATTATCTAACGTCTTATATTATTATATTAGCTGTATAGTACATGTTATTCCAATATCATCACGCACTTATCATAATTCTCTCAATTTCTTGAACTTCTCCTCTTCTTCAGCTTCGTCAACCTCTGTTTCAACAGCATCATCTGAGAATCTGTTAAATCCATATTTCTTCTGCGGATAATCTTTTGAAGAGTCATAACTTGCCTTTTCATCCTGTAAATCTTGTAAGGACTCGTATTCATCACCAGTCTCACCTCTCAGGAATTGAGTTATCGTACTTTCAGACGTTGCATGCTTCTCTTCTAGTACTCTAATCGTCGGTGCTTGTTCCTTATCGATATACACCAAAGTTGGATATTTGTTGACTCTGTACTGTGATACAATATCACTATTTGCCTCATCTGTAGCATCAACAGATATGAATTGAACGTCTTGGAATTTTGATGCTAATTTCTCAAAAATGTTGAATTTCTGGTTCCAATCTTGAACCCAAGGTGCAGTAAATGCTACAATTGATCTGGTCTTGGAGTTCTCATTTAAAGCTTTTGTAAAATCATCTGATCCTTCAAGCTTTAACACTTTACTTTGTGGCCACTTTGGTTTAACACCTGTATGATCCGTTATAAACTGAACCAATTTTTCCAAAGTTCTTTCTCCAGAGAACGATGCAACATGTGAACCATCAAAGTAGTACAATCTAACCGTTGGGAACCCTCTAATCTTTTCCTGGTTTCTAACTCTTTTGTTTATACGCCCTTCAAGTTGAGCGATTTGAACATTTGAGTTATTGAATAGCGTTGCTAAAGGTTCATAAGTTGGCGCTAAAGTTTGACAATGTTCACAATCAACAGCATAAAAGTTAACCATTGTATATTTTCCAGGTTGACGTAAAACTTGTTCAAAATTACTGTCATCTGCAACGGTTATTCCCTTGAATAGTTTAAATCCAAGAGTTACTTGGAGTAAAGATATAAGCACTAGAAGATACTTCATCTTTGTGTATGACTTTGATATAGTGTGCCATTCAAGACAATAATTATATCAAACATAAAGAGAACAGGTTTACAAATTTTTATCTAAAAGATCGATCGGAGGTGCCAGCTAAATAATTTACCACCAGATTAAATCCGGTGATTAACCTGCCTACTAGCACGGTCGGCCGTGAGATTTAATTCGCACCCCAGAAAAATCCAGGTCTGCTTATAAATCTTATATGCCCGATAATTTAAGCTTATACCGAGAAATGCGAAGACAATACCAAGGTACCAAAAATATTTGCATTCTAAAGAAACAATTGAAGCCACTAAATACGAGTTCAATCCAGAGACTAGAGTGTATAGATAAGCTACAAGATACATTCATGATTATAGTAAGTAAATCAATTACTCAATTACTGACAAAAAAAAAAACAGCGTATCACATAATGCTTGGAAAGAGCTAAAGTCAGTTGGCTTAAGCCTCGAAACCAATGACACCACAAGCTGGTCTACCACCAGCGTTACCAGTCTTCAAAGAGTCTGGGTGGCCACCCTTACCCAAGTCATCGGTACCAGCGTGGACGACAACGGTTCTACCCAAGATAGAAGTTGGGCCGAGCAACTTGACCAAGGAGTCCTTGAGAGAACCCTTAGCGACACCAGAGGCATCGGTTGTGATGTTACCCAAGTCACCAACGTGTCTAGTCTCATCGGATGGAGCACCGTGGGTCTTTGCGAATGGGTTGAAATGTGGACCAGCAGAAGTACAACCGTTAGTGTTGTCACCAAACTCATGGATGTGGAAACCACGCTCAGCGTTAGCATCGTTACCAGTGATCTCATAAGAGATGGTTGTTGGTTCGTTTTCGGAGGTTTGTTCGAAATGAACGACACCGGAGACACCGGCATCTCCACGTAAGACAGCAACTGGTTTGCAATTGATTGTTAGTGAACTGTTCTAATTGTTTATCGCAAGTGGCAAATGATCCCCTAGTCAAAATAGAAAGGACAAAGAAGTGCATATGCCTCATGGCGAAGAAGCTAGTAGACAATTCAGATGCCATTGTCGCTCAATTCCTCTTCAATTGCGATTGTACTTACCAGCTTTGACCATTTTGTTTAGGAGTAATTTAGAGACAGTTGATTTCTGTTGATTCAAGGAGAACAAATGGGTAAGAGCAAGAGAACTGAATTGTAATTGTGGGAGATACTTTTCTATTATACAAAAGGTGTGTGTCGCCCATAAAGATTAATAATTAGGGGAATTGACACCGTACTGTTCTGTACTGTGGCCCGCGACGTTGTGCTGTGGGTGAAATTTTCTTTCCTTTCAGCTTCTTTCTCCTTCTAAGATCTGCTCCATCCTCGGCCGGATTCTCCCCAGTAAACCCTTGGATTGCTGCTGAGTCAGGGCCAGAGCAAAAGTGTGGCTCCTCCGAACATGATTGGCTCGTTGCGCTGTACTGCTTGCTGGACCCGTTGATTATGTAGGGCTCGCAGAGTCAGATAGGGAAAGTAAAAGTCAAGGTGCTGAAGTCGGTTGAGATGAAGGTGCCATAAGGGATTGTACGTCCCTTTTATACACTCGGTACATCCCCAGATGAACTTTGGCACCTTCCTCGTTAAGTAAAATGTGCTCATTAGCTCCACTACAGTGACACCTGCCGTAGCTGTCAAACTAAAAATAACATCGGTACAGTGGTTATAACCGCAACCAAGGAAATTAAATGTGCTCGTTTTGCTCATCTATTGACGAATCAAAGATGGAACACAATTGGTGTGTCTATTATACATCAAACTACACAGGTATGATCATGAATTGCTCCATAGTTACAAAAAACCGTTGAATATATCATATAAATAGTACAAAGCTCAAAGACACACAGTGAGTTATGGCTCAAACATCCTTGTAAACCTTGAGCACCAATGTCGTGAGCTTGACAAGCTCTTTGTGAGATGGATGTTCTGGTGGAGAAACCTTGTGCTATAGTAGTAAATCGTATTAGCTGTTAGTATATGGACATAGTGAACGATACGCATTGGTGAGATATACACTGTAGTGAAGAACTTGAATACAGCAGCGATATCTGACATCTTGAATAAACTTACCTTGCTCAAATACTCAAGCATGTCATTTTCACTCCAGTCTTCTAAAGAAGGTGGAGTGTAGTTCTTCTTTGGTGCCTCGATTGGCTTGAAGATCAAGAATAGAGCACCAGACACAATCAGACCAGTGAAGATCAGCGTGAACCATCTTTGGCCTCTGTGCACCCATCTATCTAAGAACGTCATCCTTGAAGTGAATACCTTTGTGTGTTCAGTGGCAAGATATGTCCGATTGGTATCAAACAGTCAAGTCGATGAGCAAATTCTAATATCCAGATCATTATCATCGATAATAATTATTATTACTGGGTAAAAAAAAAACCGCAAATACTACCTTTATCATGAGTCACGTGATATGTGCTCTTCGATCAACTTTACAAGAGATCAATATATAGCAGTGTGGTATATAACCGAGAAGGAATGCATTGATCACTATCAACCCGCAACCTTGTTCTCACTCAGGATGATCAATACAGACCTGCTATATGATCTTCACATCAAATATTTCAAACTATGTCTTGGTGTACTCCCGTCAAAGATCCAATCAGAGGACTCAAATAAGCTAATGCTGGTGTATTGTTCAATTGGTGGACTCTGCCTATTGGGTTACAAATTCACAGAGGATGAAAGACAGACTTATATCGATTTCGTATATGAACACCTTGTCCCAACAGGCGAAGGCTTTAGAGGCTCTCAATTGCATAAATTACCATCATCATCTAGCAATCCTCAGGACACTACATATGATAGACCAACAATTGCAAATACATATAGTGCACTCTGTATACTTCTGATGTTGAACGATGACTATTGGACAAAGTTAGACTCTTCAAAGATAATGCAATATGTACAAAAGTGTCAATTATCCGATGGTTCGTTCAAGGCAATGTTGGATAAAGATCATCAATATCCAGTTGGAGATGGTGATATGAGACAATGCTATATGGCTGCTAGTATAAGGAAACTGTTAAGATATCCAAATAAAGGAGAGTTCGATATAGACACAGTGCTTATAACAAAATACATTGATTCTAAGGTTGCATTTGATGGAGGTATTGGTAATGGGGAAAGTCATGCTGGTTTAACTTTCTGTGCATTAGCAACGCTTCAATTGCTGGAAAAATCCTTAGACTCCAATAAATGCGAAAAGACAATAGATTGGCTTGCACATAGACAAATATCGTTCCATGATTGGAATAATGAACTCTTACAATATGAATCGTTCGATGAAGTTGATCATGGCTCTCATAACGGAAGAGTCAATAAACTGGGTGATACTTGTTATTCCTTTTGGTGTTCTGGTTCATTAGCATTACTGAACAAAGAATCTTTTGTGAATGCTGATCAAATGCAAAGATATCTACAAGATGTAACACAGAATAAGATAATGGGTGGATTTGGCAAGACAGATGTTGATAGTCCGGATCCATATCACAGTTTCTTAGCACTATGCTCTCTTAGTCTAATTTGTGAGACAAGGCTCAAACAGATCAACCCTTCATTAGTGGTGACACAAGAGGCATACGATAGATTAGAAATAAAAAAGTGATATGGCTTATATTATTATACATATCAGTTAAACACCGGAATAAAAAAAACCTTTGTGTCGACAAATATCAGGCAAAGATCAACTTGTATGATGCAACTTCAAATGCTCTCAACTTAATGTTTATTGCGTATGTCTTAACATTGGATTCTCTACAAGTTTTAATCTCAAGGCCAACCCTTTCAAGTTCATCTTCCAACAGATTCACCTTGTATGCTGCGATTAAGTTTCTTGTGGATGTGATCTTTCCCTTTGCAGACCCACCCAGTGAATCATACACTCTGACAATAGCAGCCTTACCATCGCTCTTATTCAACTTAACTGGTAACTCACCCAAGGAAACATCAGAATCATCTTCAGCTCTCTTAATATTTGAAAGGACAAGTCCTGCTTCTCCTTTAAGACTGATTAAACTGGCAAATGAGTTTGGATTCTGGGCTTTGACAAGATGCATCTTAGAGTTGAACTGATGCGCAAGCTGAACAGTCTTCAAAGATAGTGGTCCCTTATGTGGATAGATAGCATATTTAAACTCATGAATACCCATATCAGCATGTGCATCTGGCTCCTTTGGAGATCTGAGTAATGATAGACGCATTAGGTTACCATGTGTGGAGAATCCATACTTAGAGTCATTGATGATACTAACACCATGCGTGAAATCAGAAAAATCTGCAAACTTATGGTGACAAACTTCAAATTTGGCAACATCCCAAGTAGTATTGTAATGTGTTGGTCTACGTGTGATACCAAATTGAGTCTCATAGCTTGCAAGGTCCGAGTGAACGTCAACTGGGAATTCAACTTTGAGGAATTTGCAGGTCTCGTGCCAATCAACCGTACATGATACCTGGACCATGGATGCCGAATTGGATTTGGAATGAGCCCCATCAAGTGAGATGATCGTGGTCATTGTGGACTTCTCGCCAATCTTGTAATCGACAATAATGGAGGATCTAAGAGGGCCTTCTTCATGAATACGAACTTTACCCTTTGGAACATATTTGAACTTATCCAAAGAATAAACCTCTGTATCCCAAGCTTGCCAGCTCAATGGAGTATCGTCAAACAGTACGTACTGGTTTGCACCACTAGCGTTCTTACCTGATTTCAAATCCAAGTACTGTGTGTCATCAGTTCGATCAATTATCGACGTTATTACACCCCCATCTATAGTCACTTCCAATATGTCATTGTATAATACAAATGTGCCATCAATATCCTCAAAAACTTCAGCAGGATATTTGATTTCTGGTTTATACCCCAATGGCTTGAATAAGCTCTCATAAGGAGTAGCCAACACATAGTCATTCTCTCTTCCAGTTTGTTTAATGATGTTTGGAACTTCTTTTGTAAATTGCTTTGGGACAGCAACAACACTTTCCAATTTCCAGCTATTTGCTGTCTGATCCGTATTCATAAAATAGTACTGAGAGCTCCATGATGAAGATTGATCTTCCAATACTGACAATGCTTGTTCAACGAGTTCATTTGCCTTTGCATAGACGTTCTTTAACATTGGATGAACTTCATCTTTATAAACCATTTCAATACATGAACCTGGTAAAACATCGTGAAACTGGCATAATAAGACATTTTCCCAAAGACTGTTGATCTCTTTAGTTGGATACTTGTATTTATCATGTTTCAAGATGGATGCCAATGTTGCAAAGTATTCTAAATCATGAAGGATACCTTCTGATCTTCTCATCAGTTTTTTAACTAGTGCCTGTGAGGTATACGTTCCTCTATGGAATTCAAAGTAGAGTTCACCAACCCAACTGACCAGCTTCTTACCATCTTGTGTATTTTCTAACAATTTGTCAAAATATTCATCCACGTTATTACCCATCTGGACCGTTGGAAGCAGCCCAACGTTATTGCTGAGACCTCTACAGCGACGTAGCTTATCCAACATCTCAGGTAATGGACCACCACCACCATCACCTCTACCAAAGACCAATAGTCCGGTTTGATCTGTTGTAAGATTCTTATGCTGTGACAATGATCTCTTCACGTCACCAAAATTTGCATCTGCAGTATAAGTATTCGCTGGTGGCATATGCGTCAACACCTGTGTACCGTCCAATGCAGCCCAGTTGAAAGTTGTATTAGGGAAATTGTTAATGTTGTTCCATGATAATTTCTGAGTTAAAAATCTATCCATACCAGCCAATTGGCACAGTTGAGGGATTTGTGAACTATATCCAAATGTATCAGGAAGCCAAAAAGTTTTACAACGCTTACCAAAGTTGGATTCGAAGAATCTTTGACCAAAAAGAAATTGACGAACCAAAGATTCACCAGTTGGTATGTTTGTATCATTTTCTACCCAAGATCCACCAATTGGAATGAATTGACCATCTTTAACTTTGGAAATCAGACGTTTGAACGTCTCGGGATGATCTTCCAATAACCATTTGTACTGTTGAGCCTGTGATGCAACAAATTGATATTCAGGATATCTATCCATCAATTCCATCTGTGTTGTCCAAGATCTTACGATTTTTCTTCTTGTTTCTGCAAAGGGCCATAACCATGCAGTATCAATATGACAATGTCCTATGGCAAACACATCAATCTTGTTGTTATTTGGAGCTAAATCTTTGAAAACTTTGGAAGAATGAGCATTCTCTCCAAGGTATTGCTTTGCAATATCAATACATTTACCAATCGATTTGACGTCATTATGATCAAATGCCTCGATTATATCAGTTGCAACTTGACGAGCCTTATACCTTTGCCATGAATCACTTGGAAACTCTCTTGCTGCATCTGTAATGATCCAATAGTCAATTCTTAAAGCCCTAGCATCAAGATTTGGTAATACGAGATCAGCAGTGTGTAATTGGAAATATCTGTTTGGATCCGGTGGACTTATATCAGATGACATACCCACACCAAACATCCCGTTGCAACTCATCTCTAAATAAAAAGTATGTTTTTCTGGGGTGTAATAACGTTTAGGAATGATGAAATCGTTTCTATCACCTCCTGTAAAAGCCTGTAATGGTGATCCATCTGTGGTATATATGAGCCCTTCATTACCACAGTCCCATTGCAGATGAATTTCTTCTTCTTTGAGCCAATGCTCTGGGATCTGGAGGTTGATCTTAAACCAGAAAGTCTTCCAAGATGGTCCAAACATATCCCCTTTGGAAACTCTCTTGTCAAAACAAGTGGAATCATCATCTTTGATCACATCTTTGAAAAGAGGTCTTGAGTTGATATCTTCAATTTCAAATGCAAATGCCTCTATGAATCCAGATGTGGGGGTTTTAGACTTTTCCTTTATATGAGAATTCAACTCTACTCTTTCTTTATCATAGAACTTTGGCAAGTTCAAGTCTTTGTACTGTCCTTGGTCCAAGAATTGTCTCAGTCTATTCTCATAGATGGAGTCAATCTGCTTCGGAACAGGATCGTTGTTGATGGTTTGATACTCGGAGGTGGTCACCTTAGTCGCCAATGACTCTGAACTCGAAGGCATTGTCAAAGAAGCCTGCTACTTGAGTAATGTGTTTAGTAGCCACTGTATAGCAAGGGGGGGAGTAAGTGAAAGTGTCTGATTTAGCTTTGAAAGTTTACAAGTGGTGATGGTGAGCAATTGGCTCTTGATATATGGTGAGCAGTGGAAAATGTTCTGTTGACAAGTATTGGGTAAAAGGTAAGAAGTAAGCTTGAAAGTTCAAGGTAAGTTTTGTTGTTCGAATATAACCGTCTGGCTGGCTGTTTCTCCTTTAATTCCAAGTTGTGGGGTGCCCTTACGCATATCTAATTATATTGAGGGAGACCAATGGCACGTGATAACAATGCAACAGCTTAGAACTTATCAGTTTTGACACCTTTAACATGGGGATGTACGGATGTTGCCAATCGGCGGTTCGAGCCACATAAGCAATAGCTATTGATAAGTGTGATTGAGGGTGAGCACAGGGTAATTACTACAACTATGAGAAGCATTGTAGCAGTGAGTCATTGATTTATGGAATGTTCAGTTGAAGACTTATAATACTAAATGAGCATACTGAAGTACATATATATCCAAGAGTTGACAAGATATAGCAGTTATACACGGCTTAGGATTGGGTGTGTACCTCTTTATCCTCTTCAACGGTGGCAACATCTTCATGTTTCTTGATGGAGTTCAAATGGACTGATGGCAGTTTGACACTATACGACAAAGGTTATCAACGTCATGTTAGTAAGAGTTCATTGAATGATGGTCCATGTGACAATATAAAAAAGAAAGAAAGAAAGTGATAGATAATACATACGCATAACCCTTGATCAAGTTGTACTCGTGAGTGATCTCACCTCCAAATTTACTGAGACCCTCTTTGAATCTAATGAAATATGAGATTCAATGTTAGTTATATATACCAACGATGATAGTAACACATGGGTTAAATACCTACTTCTCTGGACTAGCAGATTCCTTCAAGGTGACCTATAATAACACGTTGTAGTTAGTACACAAAGTTCAATTCGAGTCAATGTTGCATATGTAGACAGATATAATGATATATCGAGTACAAATAATGATAAAATATCATACAGCAGTTATATATGAAGCTGTATCATATATCAACTCTGCCATAAAAGAAGATTGCGCATAATACTCACGATGAATGACTTCTTCTCTTCAGACATATTGATATGATTAGTGTTGCTTGGAAACCTATTGGTCTTTCTAATGTTAATTGGTAGCCGTTTGATAGTGGATCTAATATTGATCACTTTATTGCAATTGTACAAGCTTATAGTTAGCCAACGGTTGTGAAGGAATTATAAAGGGGGGCGTAAGTACTGCTTCTTATATACGTGATTTTCACAATAAGATCAGTGCTGATATTGACGTACTGTCAAATTTGTTACCAGAGCAATAAAAACCCTGGGCAGCAGGGCAAAATCGGAGTTTTGCAGCAGCTTGAAAGTGTGGGATGTCTGCGTTAATTTCACGGTTCATGGAACAGCCCGCGGTAGGCGCAGCACCCGACAACCTACGGGCCAGCGAGAGAGAACACCCAGACATCTCTCCCTAGCTATTGTGCGGATATCAGCGATGGATAGATCTTGCCCTCCAGCGAACAGCTTATAAACACAACAGATCTGCACAGCCAACAATGTCAGAAAGCAGATGGAACTTGATCGAGTCTGATCCTGTGAGTCCCACTTGTCATGGCTCAAAGATTACAGGACAACTACTAACAAGTCATATAAGGGCGTGTTTACTGAACTCATTGAAAAGTTAAACGTCAAAGGTGTCGAAGTACAAGAGTTATTATCATTTGATCCAGAGACTCTGTCATCGTATCAACCGCTCTATGGAGTAATATTCCTATTCAAATATGGATCAATTGATCAAACTTTTCAACCTCTAGACGGTGTCTATCAATCTCAATTGCCTAATGACAATGATAATAACTCTAATGATAACATCTTCTTTGCAAGACAGATGATAAACGATGCATGTGCAACACAAGCAGTTTTAAATATCCTACTGAACCAGGATGAATCAGTTGTTGATCTAGGATCTGACCTATCATCTTTTAAAGAGTTTATCTCCTCATTTGATCCAGAGATGAAAGGTGAAACGATGACAAATTCCGATTTGATTAGAGATGTTCATAATTCATTTTCAAGTCCAAATATGTTTGATATTGAGAATAGACCAAAACCTCCAAAGAATGATCAAGATCTTTATCATTTCATCGGATTTATACATAAAAATGGTAGAATTTGGGAATTGGATGGATTAAGACCTGAACCAATTGCACATGATCAATGCTCAACTTCAAATTTTACAGCTACTTTATCGAAAGTTTTAGAAAGAAGAATAAGGCATTATCCACCAAATGAAGTGATGTTTTCAATGATGTGTATGATGAAGGATAGAATCCAAGTGTTCAAAGAAATTGGAGATGATGAAGCTTTATCAATGGAATTGAACAAGAGAAAACAATGGAAATTTGAAAATGAATTAAGAAGAATGGAAATGAGTGGGTTGGTTAATGAAATGACAAAGTTGATTGCCTTGCAATCAACAGATGAAGAATGGAATACAAAATTGAAAAATGCATCGACTCTTGGAATAAAGAGATTGACAAATAGATATAACAACTACTATAGCAGCTAAATATTAACGTCGTCATAAATAACACTATTTGGTCTTCAAAATTAAATATAATTACCCAATGCGCAACCCAGTAATACAGCTCGTTGGTCCAATGATAGCCCATTCTTAATCATATAGAAAACACTGCTACTGGTGCTTGCTTCATCATCGTTAACATCTTCATTACTACCAGCTAGAGCAGATCCATTGACATTGATTCCACTAAATGCAGTTGGATCGTTTCTTATGACACATGATAACTTGCTATTTGAGGTACCTGTGTTATCATGATCTGACAATGCTGTAGATCCCCAATTCTTATCAACAGCGGCAATAACATCATTTTCTTGGTCTTTTATAACAAAGCCTTCATGTTTATGACCTAATTCCATATATCCAAACTGTGCTAGTTCTAAATGTGAAACTGATTGGTATAACTTATTATGCTTATTTGATGTACCGGTATAGTGTTTTACGTATTCACCAATCAACGTTTTACCATTTGATCCAGATCCATGTACAAGCTCAACTTTTATACGAGAGCTAACCACCAGATATTCCCTATGAATATGTAAGACGTGCGTTTCACTATTGTCTGAATCGGTTAAGTAAACATCTGCCTTAAATGACATATTGCTGTGACCATGTCCTCTGTTATGTTCTATGATATATCCAATGTTTGCTCCATTGACATCTTTAACGATATATCTGTTCTCGTGGGATCTATTGGCTGTAACATCATGTTCAATGATCAATATCGAATGGTTAAGTAAAGAAGCAGCTGGTTCTTCGTTCCTTACCACACCATTCACAAACTCCACTGGTACTTGAAATCTAGGATAGTTGGAACTCGAACGAGTTATGAATTCAAGATCTGATGGATTATACGTCGGAGTCGGTGGAGCAGAATCCACTTGTTCATCGTCTGCTGAATCTTTTGTGAAGTCGTGATAATGGAGCTTTTGATTTGTTGGTTTGCAGAGTCCTGGAAGGTGTAAATGCATCGTGTGTTAGATCATCATGGTTTCAACTATTACTATACAAATATTAATAGGCAGCCATCGTTTCTTACTTATAATCTTTCAACTAAGCCCCGCCGCGTGCGATGACAATTGTCAAGCCATACGAACTAAACCTTTATGTCCGATTTACAGCTGAGTGGCCTAATAATAACTTTGGCTCCGGGTTGGAAGGGATTTTTTACATCTGTATTTTTGTAAATTGTGGTAATTATACCGTGATATTTGATTTTTTAGTGGGGCGCCCCTGCTAAAAGCAGGCGTGCCGATGACAGTGATCTGACACTCAATTCATAAGGTCTTTAGGACATATTCCACTACAGGCTATTGTGTAAGTTTGAATGTTGTTCTATTTCATATGCATATTTTTCTTCAACTGTCTTACTCTCCAAACTGTACTAATCCACCTCCACTGCTCGAATGTCTAGAGAAGTAATCAAAATCGATACTCACGGCATTAGCCAGTAATATAGCCCTTTGATCAAGGGTCAAAGGTCCACCGACTTCTGAATAGTAGTCCTGCATACCGGCAAACGATGCTGGATCCATTCTAACAATGTACACACCAGTATCGGTGAATAACTCTCTACCCAATCCAACCCAGTTTCTATCAACAGATGCAATCACAACTCCATTCTCGTCTCTTACTGGGAAGTCAAAGCTCAAAAATGGCGCATCTATAGCTCCAAACTGTGTAAACTCGTTTTGTTCATCTGCCTTAAATAGGTTATAACGACGTCTCCAAGGATGCCAACTCTGGACTGATTCTCCAATGATACCTTCTTCTTCGGTTTGGAATCCAGGAAGAAGCACTTTGATATGCGAATTGATCAAACTGAAAGGTCTTCTAATAGTTAATAGGTGTGAACCTTCATTGTCAAAAACATCGACATGGAAAGGTCTATGAAGTCTGTAGACTTGACGCATCATTGCTTTAACAAAACCTAGATCTCTCTCCTCCATAAATCCTAATCTGTTTCCCAATGCATCCATTATCACATATCTATTGGTTTGTTCAAACCCTAAAAATACGTTCATCATTTCAATTTGACGTTCAATGACCAACGTTGGTTCATTGAGTATTCTAGAAATACCATCGGATTGTGATATAACACCAAATGGATTTGGTACATTTCCAAAACCTTCACTCTGGGAATATGTATAAGTTTGATTGGCATAGCGTGCAGGTTCTTGATATTGGAAATCACCTTGTGGTTGATGATGATGTTGTTGTCCTGTTGCTCTTCTGTAGTTATTACCACTTCTGTTCTGCGTATTGTTGTTATTGTTATAGCGTGGCAATGGAGTATAAGATCTTATTGAAGATGTTATTTGTAGATTACGTCTCAGTGCTCGAGGCACAACAGTTCTTGTCGAGGTTCTCAACATCTTGGGCTATACAACAGATGGATTGTTTCCAGCTGGTTGGACAATTCACTTGACCAATGGGATAAGTACTTAATCTACAAAATGATATTAGCTGCAACTGTTCTATTGGACTCTGTATATAATATATTGAGGTACGGATGTTCTCACGATTATCGCTGACATAATCAATCCGCACTGAAAAATCTGGTGGAGCTGCAGGCGCATAATTAATTCTCGATGGGTTTTTCAATGTTAGTGAAAGTTGTTGATATATTTTTCAACTGTTCTTGAGCTCAAGAGGAAGAAGAAGTAGCACAGATCTACAGCACAGTCTATCCACTTCCCACTATGTTCCTCAGACAGTCAAGACGTCTTCTCCACACCGTCCCACGTCTACCTACACAGAGTCTTCCAGGTCTGTACTCACCGCTTGGTTACCAAACAGCATGGACCGATTATCAACAGCTTCTTACAGCAAGACTATCTGAACTCACCGCTGGAACTGCTGATGAAACACGTTTCCCGTTTTACATTGCACAGATCAACTCCAAGGATCAGACAAAGCAAAAAGTATTCAACGCTGCATCACAGGCTCATAACAACCACCTTTTCTTTCAACAGCTGATATCGCCAGAGAACAATACAACTTCACCATCAAGACAATTAGAACGTAGAATCAACGAAAACTTTGGCTCGGTACAAAACTTGCAAGACTTGTTCTTAAGGGCAAGTGACTCTATTGTTGGACAAGGTTGGTTATTCCTTACCGAGAGAGCCGATAAAAATTTGGAATTATTGGTTGTAAACAACAGTGGTACTCCATATCAATTCCATGCAAATCAATCACTTGATCTCAATGGTCCAATTGCGGATGACGAAATAGAAGCTTTACAAGCTATCAAGAAAGATCTAAACGATGGGATTCAAGATTATACATTACCGTTGGTTGCTATAAGTCTTTGGGATCAATCGTATCTGACCGATTATGGTGTTGGTGGAAAGAAGGAATTCATCAAAAAGGTGTTTGCATCTCTAAACTGGGATGTCATTAACAGTAGAGTGTTCAAATTATAAGGCATTGATAATCATCAATAACATAGAATTCATGTATATACATATAATAAAAACAAGTATATCTTCATTATATCACAACTGATGTTTTGAATGGCAGATCATTACAATTTCACGTAAAAGTTCGTCTTCATTCCAATTGAGACCTTCTTCCACAATGATCTTTTGAATCTGTTCAGCGTATAAATTTGACTTATCAATAGCACTTTGCAATGAAGTCTCCAATGCATGAATCTCTTTCTCATTTTCTCTGGAATCAACCGGATGTTTTCCTCGATATGAATTATCCTTGGATAATTTCTCACGTGCTTTCAATTTACATTGTGATAAAAGTCTTTGGTTCTCAGAGTGTAAATCATCCATTTTTTTTTGTTTCTTATCCACTTCCTCTTGTAATTTCATCAGGTCTTGTGATATTTGATCCCTTTCCCGTACCAGACCGGCCAATGATTGTTCCTTCTTAGGGATACCATCAACTTGGTGTACTGCTCTTAAAATGGGGAGTGTTTTCATCCCACTTTCCATCACGACTTTCCTTACATGTTGCATCTCCTTGTAGTATACCAACTTATTCTCCATGCTGTCTCTATCTCCATTACCTATGTAGTCATAAGCGATGTCTATGAGGTCAGAGGCCTGCTGGTGTGTATTTTCATCAACCATCAATGCGTCAATTGTATCCAACAGATCTCTGTATGTCTTGACGTATTCATACTCCAGGGCTTCGTTCTTCTTATCTAGTTGTTCATCTGTCCGATTGTGTGGTTTGAGGATCTCATTCAGCTCTTTCCTCTGTTTGCTGATTGTTGTTTGTGGCATTGGAGAGATAATTATACGGTCCGCCTAATTACTTGGTGCCATATTCATACTTTCAGAGTGTTTGTTTACCTTTCGTGTTTTGGTTTTTTGTTGTTTGGTGCCAAACTCTGGAAATTGATATTTGATCTCTTCCACAACAGACAAATATTTAGATTAATGGACAAACACAACCAATTATTAACACAATTTTACATTACAATCTCGATTGGCTTCTTCGAACATACTCTACGGAGCAGGACAATAAATCACAAACTACCATGTCTTTTACTTTCCCAAAAATATATAACTTTCCTCCATTCTTCACAAAACAACCAAATGAACAAACATGGATAGCACAACAAGAACAATGGACACAACTGATACTTTCGTATTGTCGATTTCATAAAATCTGGATTATCAATAACAGAGGTATACCTCTTTCTCAGGGAAACGTTGATAATGATGATACTTCCGAAACAGATAGAACTACAAATGATGATTTTGAATTGTTCCATAACAAACAGATCAATAGAAAATTGGACCTTGATACTATTCAAATCTTGTTAAAGCAAATGCTCAAAGATGGTGATCTTTCACCCGTTAATAGAAAAGATCAATCACAGTTTTTTGTACATTGGAATAGACCAGAAGATTGGGCAGCTATGATATTGGAATGGATAGAATCTACGGGACAATCAGGTTCAGTATTGACGTTATACGAAATTGCAAATGGTGATATAAGTTTAAAACAAGAGTTTCATGGTATACATCCAAAGATATTGGAACTATCATTAGCAGTATTGGTTAAAAGAGGTAGAGCTCAGATAATGAAAGATGAGGATAATAATGTTGCAGGTGTGAAAGTGCAATGATTGTTCAACACTTCGGTTGAACTTTATACCGAACATTGTCATCGTCATAGTATACGTTGTATCACTCAGTCTTCCTCAAATGTATATACCGTAATATGATCTGTATTCTCTTTCTGACCTCATATATCTTACAAGTTTAGTGTTCCAAAGTGACAGGGTAACACAACGAAACCATATGTCACGTGATATGGCTGCCATCCATTTTCATGGGTCAATAAGGGTTTTGATGTTAGCTACTGCACCCAGGGCATTAATTTGGCAGTGCGATGGGCCTGCGGCGCGTAAAATTTTTCTTTTTGAGAAATTAGAGATCCCTTTCTCATCTCTTCCTTCACGGCCTTTCTTCCTCTTTCCCTTTCCTTCCCCCTCGTTGCGTTGAAATCGTGCTTGTGCTTGTTCAGGATTAAGAGTTGTTTCTAACGTTAAGGGGGCTGCTTTTCTCATCTGGTTCATCTTTCTCATACTTCATACGCATATATTCCTCTTATAAACAGTTGTCATCTGCTCTATTATAATTTCTACTACTACATCTAACACAATCATAGAACTATGAAGTACGTTGTCGTTTCTGGTGGTGTCATCAGTGGTATCGGTAAGGGTGTTCTTGCCTCATCTACCGGTTTGTTGTTGAAAACCCTCGGTCTCAGAGTCACATCCATCAAGATTGACCCTTACATGAACATTGATGCTGGTACCATGTCTCCATTGGAACACGGTGAAGTGTTTGTCCTGAACGACGGTGGTGAATCGGACTTGGATCTTGGTAACTACGAGCGTTACATGAATGTCACTTTGACCAGAGACCATAACATCACCACTGGTAAGGTTTACTCCCAGGTCATTGAAAGAGAAAGAAAAGGTGACTACTTGGGTAAGACCGTCCAAGTTGTTCCACATTTGACCAACGCCATCCAGGACTGGATCGAGAGAGTCGCCAGGATCCCAGTCGATGACACAGGCTTGGAACCAGATGTCTGTATCATCGAGCTCGGTGGTACCGTTGGTGACATTGAGAGTGCTCCATTCGTTGAGGCTCTTAGACAGTTTCAATTCAGAGTTGGCCGTGACAACTTTGCCCTCATGCATGTCTCTTTGGTCCCAGTTATCCATGGTGAACAAAAGACAAAGCCAACACAGGCTGCTATCAAGGATCTTAGATCTCTTGGTCTCACCCCAGATGTCATTGCTTGTCGTTGTTCTGAGAAGTTGGAGAGACCAACCACTGAAAAGATCTCCATGTTCTGTCATGTTGGACCTGATCAAGTCATTGCAGTTCACGATTTGAACTCCACATATCACGTTCCATTGTTGCTCTTGGAACAAAAAATGACTAAGTACTGGACTCAGAGATTGAGATTGGACACTGTCAACATCACACCAGAATCTGTCACCAAAGGTGCCGATCTCTTGCACAGATGGAGAGAACTTACAACAACATACGACAGATCCTTTGAGACTGTCAAGATTGCCCTCGTTGGTAAATATACACATTTGAAAGATGCTTATACATCTGTCATTAAGGCATTGGAGCATTCATCTATGAGATGTCATCGTCGTTTGGAGATCATCTGGGTTGAAGCTACAGATTTAGAACCAGAATCCAATGAAAGTGATAAGATGAAATTCCATAAGGCATGGCACAATCTTTGTTCAGCCGATGGTATCCTTGTTCCAGGTGGATTTGGACAACGTGGTACCGAAGGTATGATGAGTGCAGCCAAATGGGCAAGAGAGAATAACATTCCATATTTGGGTGTTTGTCTTGGTTTCCAAGTTGCTTCTATTGAGTTTGTCAGATCCGTTGTTGGTATTAGCCATTCGAACTCTCAAGAATTTGTTCCAGAATTGACCGAAGAAGAAGCCACTGTTGTCTATATGCCAGAAATTGATAAGGAGAAACTCGGTGGTACTATGAGATTGGGTCTTCGTCCAACTGTTTTCCAAACTGATAAGTCCATCATGAAGAAATTGTACGGCAACAAGGAACAAGTTGAAGAGAGACACCGTCATAGATATGAGATCAACCCACATTTGATCTCCAAGATTGAATCACATGGTCTTAAGTTTGTCGGTAAGGATGAGACCGGCCAAAGAATGGAGATCTTTGAATTGGAAAACCATCCATTCTTTGTAGGTACTCAGTACCATCCAGAATACATGTCAAAGGTCTTGGATCCATCTAAACCATTCTTGGGTCTTGTTGCTGCATCTGCTGGTGTATTGGACGAGATTGCTAATGGTAAGCAACCGGATGAACGCAAGTCTGACTTTTAAAAGAGTTTAATGCTACTGGTGTTCTCCTTTGGGGATTTTATCAAACGATGATGCTTAGTATAGAATGACCCAAAGACTTCTGTTTACAAAAAAAAAATGATGATAGTAAATATAATGCTGATAACAGAAGATATAATAATATAACAACGTCGCATATAGCTATCACATTATACACCAACCTACTAATGATATCTTTATAATTATAACAGCTTGTTATGTACACACTCTAATTAATGATTCATGTTTATAGAAAGAAGTAGTCAGCTACGCGTCGACAACATAGAAAAATACTTTGCTGTAGTAATCGTCATATGATTGTGGTATATAACTCAAACTAGCAGTAATCAATATAAATAATATATATTGATCAGCATTTTTGTTACGTATTCCGTATACAATGTATGCAACATTCCTCAAGATATCTAAGAACTTGGGAATAGTTCATAAGAGTAGTATACTGAATCCATAATTAGCATGTTTCAATGCTATAGAATTAGATGAAACTTTGATGATAATTGAACTGGCTTTAAATGTTGATACTTGATTCTGTTCACAGCTTCAGATCATACCCTTTTACCATTCGCTATTATACACAAGTTCAAAACTATCCCGACCCCTAAAATTGTTGACGGTTGTACAAATAGATTACATCGAACTACCTAGTTTTCCTGATCACGACAGTGTTTGTTTGAACATGGTAGAATACACAAGAAGATTTCTCTTGCCGTTCCAGTCCCAATAGCTGTTATACTAATTACTCGATACAAGATCAATAAAATGTCTATGATTCCTAGATTATCTTCATTGAAGGATAACTCAGTTAGTGCCAAAGTTAGTATCTGGCACATCTGGCATATATG
>JAJLRR010000209.1:32225-75983 GCA_030567175.1 Williopsis lachancei
TCATAGATATGAGATCAACCCACATTTGATCTCCAAGATTGAATCACATGGTCTTAAGTTTGTCGGTAAGGATGAGACCGGCCAAAGAATGGAGATCTTTGAATTGGAAAACCATCCATTCTTTGTCGGTACTCAGTACCATCCAGAATACATGTCAAAGGTCTTGGATCCATCTAAACCATTCTTGGGTCTTGTTGCTGCATCTGCTGGTGTATTGGACGAGATTGCTAATGGTAAGCAACCGGATGAACGCAAGTCTGACTTTTAAAAGGGTCTAATGTTACTGGTGTTCTTCTTTGGGGATGTTATCAAACGATGATGCTTACTATAGAATGATCCAAAGATGTCTGTTTCCAAAAAAAAAATGATGATAGTAAATATAATGCTGATAACAGAAGATATAATAATATAACAACGTCGCATATAGTTATCACATTATACACCAACCTACTAATGATATCTTTATAATTATAACAGCTTGTTATGTACACACTTTAATTAATGATTCATGTTTATAGAAAGAAGTAAGTCAGCTACGCGTCGACTACATTAAAAGATACTTTGCTGTAGTAATCGTCATATGATTGTGGTATATAACTCAAACTAGCAGTAATCAATATAAATATATATTGATCAGCATTAGTGTTACGTATTCCGGCGTATACAATGTATGCAACATTCCTCAAGATATCTAAGAACCTGGGAATAGTTCATAACAGTAGTATACCGAATCCATAATCAGCATGTTTCAATGCTATAGAATTAGATGAATCTTTGATGATAATCGAACTGGCTTTAAATGTTGATACTTGATTCTGTTCACAGCTTCAGATCATACCCTTATACCATTCGCTATTATACACAAGTTCAAAGCAGTAAACTGCTCGCAGTAATTGACAATCATTATATGGGATGAAATAACAATGCAAAACATAAAAGTTGATCACGTTGATTAAATAGAAATGCCTAGTATGTGATTCAACATGTGTTCTACTAATTGGATACAAGGATAAAATATATTTCGCGTTTTCCCCCTATTTATAATTGAACTTGTGTTACATGAACTTACCTGCTATATAGGAGGTTAAAAAAAGGTATAGCGGTTAACCGCCTTAGCTATCAAATTTGTCTGGGATGGCTAATGTTTCTCCTGTGGGTTGTTATATTAATGGGAAAAGAGAAGCATTGGTGCTCAGCGCTGACTTCTAGGAAGTGATTGATAAACCTAATGATTATGCTCTATCAGATCTGTAAACTTGTATAATTTTTTGCAATTGTCCAACTGTTCTTGATTGGGAAGCCAAGAAGCTACTTGGTGGAGCATCATATCTTCGAATATACTCTTCAAAATACCTAACATTTCTCGATGATAGCACATTCCACGTTACCGTGGATGCGCTAAGTTTATTGCACTGTCTTCACAAAATTGTAATAACGACCCACGCACTGTACTAGGTTGCTGTATAAGCTATCAGCAATTCGTCTGTTTCTGAGAGCTCTGATTTATCAAAGCCATCATCTGAGTCCCAATCGGATGTTGAGAAATCGTAGTCATTGAGCGAGTGATCAGACAAAGCATCGGATAAAAATCCAAGTCCATCAAGGTCTCCCTTTGAACGGTTTATATCGTTGTATGAAATGATGAACTTCTTCAACAAAGGATGCAGTTTCTCTCGAAGACGTTTAAAGTTCCATACATCTGGATTCGATAATTCAGTATGCAGTTTGTCCTTCGTGATAAATATTGTGCGGCCATTGCGTGTCCTTTTTCTCGTCGTCTCTGTTTCTGTATTATTTCCAAAATTTATCGACATTGTACGTACATTGGGTAGCTTCCACAAAGGAGGTAAGATATTGCGGATCGATTGATCATTTGGTGTACGTTCACCGACAATTACACGAAAATCCAACTGTCTTAACTTTGGTAATTCTAGCTTTCTATAACTTTTGATTGTTTCATCTCTTGCATCAGTTACCAACTTCAGCTGCCTAACATTCTGTCCATATCGACTAATCATATCAACCATAGACAAGCAGTTATATAGACTTAATTCTTTGACATTCGATAGAAATTTATATTCATAATCATACGCATCAACATTAACATTACGTTCAAGTCCATTACTTGTCAATGGCACATTCTCATGGATATGACATTTGATATTGACATTTTTCAACGAGGGAAGCTCTGTGTTCGTGAATTTTGGTGCCATTCCAAAGCATTCAATCCTCATGAACTTCAAATTCCGAGATTTTATAGATTTCAGTATAGGGCTCGACCACTTGCCTTTACCCTTCTCTTCTATCGAGTAATCGATGAGCTCAGGTTCTTTAAGAGGTCCTAACAGCTCTTCCAGATAATCCAGCTTATAGTCATAATAATAGTCCGTTGAGTTAAAATTTCTCAGATAGGAAGCATATTCTGGATCCAGCTCTTCTTCTCTCTTATCTGATTTGTTGTGAGGGACAGTACAGATCCTCAGATCGTCGCTATATCTCATATCACTGGCATCTTCTATAGTCAACCCTTCCAATGAATAGATAGAATCAAGATGAATAATTTGAGGTTTCCTAAACACCATTGGCGAGAGGCTATAGTGTCTATCAGCCCGTCTCGTGTATGCACCCAAGAAATGGCTGAGCGGTTTATCATTCTTCAGCTGCTCAATCATCTGCGAATGTGTAGCTTTCTTAACGTAAAATCGCTTTGAGCTATAAAACATTCTTGTCTTGGACATCGCTAAAATTGTATCATTCGTGCAATCTTCAACTGTGATTTCAGGTATATCAATATTGCAAGAGATAGAGGCATCTGCTGACATTGTTATACACTTAAGATGGGCCCGTGTGATGTTCAACCCCTGGATCTCGAGAGAAGACGTTATTGGTAGCTTCTCGTCCAATGGGTCCATGTTCGAAAAACAACTTTCTGAATCTGTGGATATTCCTTCGAGCCGTATATCTTTTTCATCGTTACAGTCAATGATCACCTTCGAAGTCTCCATAATTCTTCCGTAATAGTGTATAAGAAAGAGTAAGCATATTCTGTTCCAAGTGGAATGACAGTCGGTATAATGGCCAAACAATATATCAAACTGGGTCTGGTGTTTCTTTCGTCGTGGTGGGTTCCTCTCCAGTGCCTTAACATGTTGATAATCAATCCGCACTATCAGCCTCTTTCTAGTAATGTCGCCCCTTATGTATTTGAAAAATCGATTAGGCTTGAATTTGTATGGTTGGATTCTGTTGATATCTAAGAGGTAGACAGAGCCTTTGGGTACAATTCTTCCTCCAGCCTTAGAAAGGTTGATATGGTTTAGATGGCGATAGAACGGTGGTGGAGTTTCATCAAATGTCACAATTGTGACTTCCTCTACGATATATGCACGGAGCTCTTCCATTCTCACAAGTGTCAATAACGTGTTGAAGTCATCTGTAAACAAGAGAACCTTCTTGATGAGCTCTGCTGGGAGATCAAAGATCGACGGTGCCATTTTGCAGTTGATGTTATGTTGATGCTGAACGTTCAAGTAGTTGCAGCAGCTGATGTTATAATACAATGAACTTCTCTCATGTTCAGTATGGCCTAGCTATACTAAGTGTGTGTTTTAGCAGGCTCATGTTTATCTCACGCGCCCAATATTGTCAACTATTTTCCTTGCTTATAATTCAACCCATTGTTTACGTCTTTAGCACATCGCTATGATTACGTCATCTTTCAATATGCTATGATTAAACTGTTCCCGGTATACTTCCAGGCTTCCTTGTTGGTAAGTCAACAAGCTTCAAAATATAGTTCCACTTCATGGTACCTACATGCTAAGCTGCTCCTATTGTAAATTATAATAATAGGAGTTTAAAGTTCGCTAGTTGGGGACTTGAGTGTCATTATCATAATAATATGTACCTCGTCCTATTTTTATTAGCCGGCATTATATGTAGCCCATGAGTTTTTATATTTACAGGAAGATCATTAAATTGTCATACTCTCGTTACTTCATCACAAATTTGATAATCTCTTCATAGATTCCCCATGCAATACCAGCGCTGAATGCCTTTCTAGTTAGCCGAAGAGATAAGCCCTTAAACAGTTTCAAGAATCCTTCATCTTTAACTATCAAAGTTCCAGCCTGGATAAAATTTTTAAACTTTTCTGGTTGTAATTGCATTCTTGTCTTTATAGTATCGAATGGCCCGGTTATAGTAGTTGCTAAACTTGCTGCACTGAATGCACTTATTGAATTGATCATTGCAGAAGTTGACATGCTCAGTTCTGTTGGATGTCTCGTTGATGAAAACTCTTGCTCAATTGAAACCAACTTGGGTAAAAAGGACTTCGATTGCTCATAAAACAGCACATATAACCCAGCATACGGAGCATCTCTCATACACGTTGCAGTGAATCCTCTGAAGAAACCTTTTATTCCTTCATTCTTATAGATAGAGCTCAACGCGCCCATTACTGAATCATAGTGATACAGCGTGCTCTCGTATCGAACTTTCAAAATGGTTATTGGCATTGTTATCAGTCCAACAAATGTTCTCGTCACTGCACCAGTAAGTAAGTTCTCGAACATGCTCAGCTTGGGTAATTTGGAACTGGTTAATGTTATACCATTCTGCTTAGAAGCAGTATTGCTGCTGGTCGATACATTTCTCTGAGCTAATACAGATCTGAACACGTTCAAAGATGTCAAGTATAACGCTGACCCCACCGATGTTCTGATAGCAGAGGGCAGTGTTCCTCTCCAAAGCTCTCTATAGCTTGATAGGGATCGTATCGTTTCTCTAATGGACTTTGGATCTTGTCCTGGTTGTTGATGTTGTGGCTGCTGTTGGAGTCTCGTCTTGAGTAAGTCGAACGGTTGTAGAATAACAGCAGACGTTAGTCCTCCAGCGAACCCACCGATGAGATGAGAGAGAGGTTTGTCGGACATTCCACTTTCTTGATAAATGGTCTGATGGTGGTGGACCGTGGTGGTTGGGTGATGGTATAATGGGTGTGGAGTAGTGAGGTGGGCTCGATTCCTGTTAAGCTGTCGGTGCTAGGCATATCAACCCCAACCCATTGAGCGCTCTTGGTTGCTCCACTAAATTTATTTTTTCTTGATTTTCTTAACTGTGGGCTCGGCTATAAGTCATGTGTCTTGAGTATGTGAGCTGAACACAGCACTTATTACGAAACGCACAGCTACAAACATAGTTATTAGGATGACATATACCTCACCATAAGCTCGAGGTCTACTTCTATCAAAGCCGGCTGTTCTTGACTCCCGTTGTCCTCTTTTGAGTCCTTACAAATCGACACAACTATCTCAGGATCCAGCATTGTTGAATAAATATCCAATGGTTCATTCTTCCCATTTGACTCTATTGATAATCTTACACTATTATCCCATAGCGGATTAGATCTTCTCTTAAAGCACTGTGTTGAGTCTCTTGTTGTGTCACTTTGTTCCATTAGGCCATCATATGAAAGTTGTTTCACATTTTGGAAGTTATACGAAGCCAGGTGCCCGTTTAATCCAACTCCCAATTTTTTAGTATAGCTCTCTTTCAATGCCCAATAATGTGTAAAGACATTTCCAGTAACTGAGCTTTCATTGCTCACGGATACAGATAGTGACTTCAAATAGTTATACTCCTCGATATGGAATATATCCTTGAAGTGGTTCAGGTAGCCATCTTTGTCATTATCAAACTGTTTAACGTCATTACAGCTTGCAAGGTCTATACCACATTCTGAATCTTTGGAGCTATTGACTCCAATCACCATACTCGTATATCCTCGTTGATTACTCATGCTGAAGCTTATCCTCTCGTTAGTGGTCAATCTTGGTTTACCGAATTGATTATATTTGAACTTTGGTTCTTCGATCGTTGATGCGATGTCAGTTGTATTGATTAACAATTTACATATGAATCTTTGAAGGAGCTGATTTGCAAGTGATGTTTGTGCATCTTTACGGAACTTTTTAGAGAATATCCTTGTTTGTTGATCAAATGGTAGTAATCTCAATGCAATTTCGAACTGTTCCAAAGGTTATTGTTAGCTACGTTATTGTGAGATGTAGAGCACAATATGATGTATACATACTTTGAAATCGTCATCCCAAAGATCTCCAATCTTGATATAGAAGACAGTTAGCCCTTTTTGCTTATTAGTGGCTAATTCTTTAAACTCATCTTTTACTTTATTCTTCCATGCGTCCATTTGAAGTCTTTTCAATCCAGATGAGTGATATGTGTATGAATATGAAGTATAAGTTTAGAGTTGTTCGACTGCGCTCATGATACCTAAATCGTCCGCTCAAACTTAACTAGCGCGGAGGCGCATTTCCAAGAGCCCCACCGGGGGAAGAAATATCTGATACTTCGAGTGCTTTTTGCAGTTTAGACGGCACAGAAAACTACTTCGCGAACTAGTTCTTTAAAGAGCGGCCCATTTCAATGATAGGCGGTACCAGCAAAAAATCAAAGGATTTCTCTCCCCAAATTAGTGTTGAAAGATTAATAAATAATTGGCCTGTTGCCATACTCATCATACAACAATCACAGAATAGCAACAACCACGCAACAGCCTGACACTCCCGTTCAGAAATAGAACAGCGCAAACGTTGTCTAAAACATAATGGCACTACGTGAAGACCTCTTGGATAACGCTGTGACGTTTCTCAAAGACCCGCAGGTCGGGGGATCACCACTTGAGAAGAAAGTGGAGTTCTTGGAGAGCAAGGGACTCACAAAGGAGGAAATTGATGAAGCCATCAAGAGATCAAACGACCCGCAGTATAGCAAGTTAAATACAGACTCCCAGGAGTCCTCATCTGGTACATCGTCATCTAATGCACTTTCCGCTGTACAGGCGCAACCTCCATATCATCAACAATACTATGCTCCAGCCCCACCTCCTGTTCCTGAAAAGGACTGGAAGGACTATTTCATCATGGCAACAGCAACAGTTGGTGTCGGTTATGCGCTTTATGAGATCACAAAGAGATACCTTATCCCAAACATTCTGCCAGATACTAAGAGTAAACTTGAAAAGGACAAAGAGGATATTGAACAGGAATTCCTCAGAATCGAAGCTACGCTGAATGAGATATCAGAGACTCAAAAGCAACTGAAGGAGAATGAGATTGAAAAGAGTAAGAAAATCACCGAGACAATAGACTCTGTTACTGATCTGATTCAGGATTCAAAGGAGAAGAACTCCAAAGTAGAGGATGATGTTAAATATTTGAAGGCTGAAGTGGAGAACTTGAAGAGTTCAGTGGATCGTTCTATCGAGAAGCAGCAGCAGACGATCACATCAGAGATTCTTAACTTACAGCATGAGCTGAACTCACTACAAGCACTTATCAAGTCGAAGAACTCTTTGTCCTCTGAGTTTCAATCCAATGGACTTTCTGTCAAGAGTACGACTTCACCAATCCCATCTGCCTCTTCTATTCCATCTGCTTCTGAAATATTGAAGCGCGCAAAGCTTGGAGGAGGTTCCAGCACCAATAATAATTCACATAGCCATGCATCTAGAGCTGAGAGCTCTACTCATCAGCAGGTTTCTCCGCCATTGACAAGATCATCCACTTCACCTCCGCTGCAACAGGCTGCAGCCCAGATCCCTGCATGGCAACTATCTGCTAATGCTGCTGTATCTTCGTCATCGCAGGAGCATTTGGAATCCGTCTTATCCAAGACCCATACTTTAAACCATAGATCATCTACTGATATTCCTGCATGGCAAAGAGCCGCTACTAGTTCAGTATCAGGTGAAAGTAACTCAGAACAGCGCGGTGTTGGTATGTCCCCTTCTCCAACTCCTTCAGTCCACTCGTCAAACAACGTAAGTGAAGGTGGTTCTGAGGCAGGTGATGGTCAAGTCACCGTTGTTGCAGAGTAGATATATTGATCGTCCTTGTGGCTTTGTATAAATTACGCTCAAAGAAATGAATGAAATAAAAAATGTCCATATTATAATGATTTGAGCTATTATACATACATGTCATGTAATAATACAATTGTAGAATCAGCGATAATCAGAGGAATCAGTAGTCCTCACCTCGTCTTTGCCTTTGACATTGCTCTAAGCTTAGCTATGGCTTTGTCGTGCCCCTGCATTGCAGCACGTTGATAAAACTTCTTAGCCATTTCCGGATCTTTCTCGCATCCAAGTCCAACTTCATAGTAATAACCTAGTGCATACTCTGCCTTTACAAACCCATTCTCCATACTCTTCATGGCCCATAAGAATGCTTCACGATCATTAGGCTCAAGTATACCCTTTGCGCCAGTCAAATACCAACCGCTCAAGGCCATATCAGCTTGTGGGTTTCCCTGTTTTGCAGCTCTTGAATACCATCCAATACTTTTCTTTGGATCGATTATACAACCAAGTTTGCCGTATTCATAACACCATCCGAGTTTACACTGTGCCGGAGAATAGAGAAGTCTTGCAGCTTCTTTACAATAGTGTAAAGCCATAGAATCATCCTTAAATATACCCATACGATCCAGCTCTCCTAAATAGTTCACATCAGAGGGCGTCGGATTGTTCAAGAATGTGAAATCTCTCTCCATAACTTTTGAAAGTTCAAAGAGAGCAAATGGATTTTCAACATCCGCATTATCAGCTGCTTTCCTCAACCATTCTAATGATTTAGCAGCAGATCGGCGGGCACCTAATACACCCTTTGAATATATTATGCCTAATTTAAACATGGAAGGAGTACAGCCACCTTCAGCAGATCTGGTGAAAGAGTCCAATGCCCTACTCTCATTTACAGAAGTTCCTATTCCTAGCTCAAAACTCACGCCTACTCTGTAGAGTGCTAGAGCATGGCCTTGTGAAGCAGCTTTTGAATAGTATGAGAATGCTTTTTCAAAGTTCTTATCAAGGATATCTAGCTTGGGCACTTTGATGGTTGGTGAGTTAGAATATAAAGAGCCAAGGATAAATAGAGCTTCTAGGTCCTTTGTATCTGAGCAGAGTGTCTTCAAAGTCTTGATGGCAACTTTTATGAAATGATGTACATTTTTCTTGATCTCAGATTGAGAAGCAGGGTTCCCCTGTTTCAAAAGTTCTCCGTCAATCTCATAAGTCGATACGAATGTCTTATCGGAAGCCAATTCCAAAAGTATTGTGATCCATGGGATCTGAACTGATGCTATTTTCACATTTGAAGGATTTTGAGCTTTTCTCCTTATATCGATGAATCTTGAGATGGCGCTCTGTTCTGGATTGACACTCAACGATTCCATACTTCTTGACAGTTGGTTTATCGGTTCCGCTTGATGTGGGTTCTGTTGAGTCTGCTGTTGCTGTTGTTGTTGTCGCTGCTGCTGTGGTTCTGGATAGCTTTGTTGTTGATGTTCTGGTATACGCCCTTGACTCATCTGTCTGGCATAGTGAGGAGCTGCTTGGCCCTGCGTCTGCTGTTGAGATTGAGCACGGGGCTGGGTTTGATGTTGAAATTGAGATTGGGCTTGAGATTGAGATTGAGACTGATGTGGTACTTGAGGAGGATGGTTATGTGGCTTCTGTTGTGGTCTTTGGATGTGCTGTTGAGGATACTGTTGAAACTGCTGAGACGTTGAAGGGCGCAAAGGAGGAACCTCATTCTGACTCGCAGCGCGCTGTGGTTCCATTGGTTTCGGATATGCACTTTGCTGGTATGGCTGCTGGAGCTGTTGATTCTGTATCTGCTGTGGTGGCAGGGATTGCTGATAGTGTGGCTGTTCAACAGTATCTCTTGACCCATCGCTGGATGCTGACACCAAACTATTTGTACTTCTCATCCCAAAGGTTGATAAGCTACCAAATGTAGAGTTGGACGTTCTCTCATTTCTTCCTGAAAACTGGGGATTCGTGTGTGTGTACTGCTGCTGTCCTTGTTGTGATTGTGGATGTGGATGTGGTGGTGGTTGTGCCGACTGGTGCTGTTGCTGTTGGCTCCCATTTGTTTCATCTCTGTTTCGGATCCTGCGTCCTATTGAATCAGTGCTAAAGTTTGTAGTGTGATAGTTGAAGCCAGGGTAAGGTTGCATGGGATACGGAGGAGCCCCTGCTGGCCTCTGCTGTTGATGCTGTTGCATCGCTCTATGTTGGTGGTGCTGGTGCTGGTGGTGCTGCTGTGATGGTGGAGCTGATGGTCGCTGCTGTTGATAATACTGTGGATGCGGATGTTGTTCATTCTGCCGATACGTTGCTTGACCACTGGAATGTGCGTAAAATGGGGCATCCGCAGGAGCACCGGGCCTATCATTGAAGCTCATCTTATATCGCCGGTCTTTTGAGCCACTAAGTTTCGACTAATCCGAACAAGTTGGCCTAGAGATTTGTTCAATGCGTGATGGATAACAATATTGGTTGCGGCCTTAAAACACAGACAAACGGGTAGTTCTTTCAACAATAGACACGTCGGATCGCCGATATTTATTTTAACAGCTGTCGATAATATTCGAACTAAAATATGCGCACATGACTTATACACTGGTAATTTTTTTTTCTATACAATCTCATATGACTACATGAGCTACTAGCGTCTAATTATAACTTGATGTGTAGCGTATGAAACATCTTTTCATTAATTATACACATTAACGCGCTGGCTGGCTCTTTGTTTCCGACCTCTAGCATCACGTTGACGTACTAGTGCAGCGCACAAGTTATCGACGCGCGGATCAAAATGCGTTTTTGAATTGTCGAGCTAGACGTTGTCTGCATCGCCATCAGGTAGAACAATATATAACATGTCAACCTTTTTAAGATTGCTCTTCAAAAAGCCAGTAATAAATTATAATAATGCAGTATTTTATTAGTGATGAAGATTAAGATTCTTGAAACTCTTAAAGCAATTTTTATTGGAATTAGCATAATAGGGGCCAATCGACGCGTCCATTTTATTGCTTCTGCGTCGACGTGGTGTCGATCGATCAATTATATATAAAGTTCTGATTCAGCAGCTCAGCTCATGATATATATATGCTAGCAGCTAGCTGTCGTCATGAGTCTGTTTGATGGGCAGGTTAGTATGTCCTTAATATAGATCATCATGAGCTGTATAACAGTAGTACCGAAAATTTTCCATATCGAAACCAATAATCATGATGATAATTTATAATCATGTATGATCTAGATCAGGATATATATTTGAAGCTCAAATTACTGCCGGTATTCCATGTCGAGCTTGTCTCAGGCATGAACACTGATCATCTGCACCAGCCCATGAATCAATATTGACTTATTAAATACAGAATATTATTGTAATTCATCAGTACCGGCATATATATTCAAGCTGCGTGTTTATCACAATTCGCTCTGTCATATCAATCAATGGCTCGTAGTACCCGCGTAACGGTATATAAGAAACGATCCCTGTACAGCCTATCGACCAATAACTACTTGATTAATAAGAGCACAAAACTGATGAGATCAGCTTTTTTTGGCCTGTGATCAAGTTGAATCGCCTAGTCCGTAGTACTACCTGATTCGGCATAATGTCGATACAGTGAGGCAAACACCAATTTTAGATTTTTTCAAGAATGGTTTCGTGGTCTAGTTGGTCATGGCATCTGCTTAACACGCAGAACGTCCCCAGTTCGATCCTGGGCGAAATCATTTTTTTTTAATCTTTTTTCACTGCTCAGCATTATAATATATCAATCCTGAGTTCAAGGTACCACTACAGACGCCACAACCTACTTATAGATTTTTTTCTTTGATTACAACGTACCAGCTTTAGCATAAGCCTCAATGCTCATCAAAAGCTTTATTGTCACTACATATATATGTATATATAGCTCAGGAATAATCAAGTGTATATGAATCATGCAATTATGATACGTCTTCTTCGATCTCTTTTAGCAATTCCTCGAGTCTTTCTGACACTTCATTCAAAGGGATATCCGCAGATGCACTTATCAACCGTCTATATTTTTGCATCTTGCCACCTTTTGCATGTACACTCGAATGAAGGCAGATGATCTCTCTCAACAGATCCATCCTGTTCATCTGCAACTTTGTCAAGTCAACGGCCAAAGAGAATGGATCTTCTAAAGTTAGCCCCATCGTAGTTTCCTCGGCTTTCTTGACCTGTTCTTCTAGCGCCTTTTTCTGTGATCTTTCCAAAAGTTTTCTCAATCTAACCTCCTTTGTATGAGAAAGATGTTCATGTCTTTTAACTTGATCCTCAACAATTTTTATGTGCTCTGATAATTTATCGTTATTAAGGGTCTCCCCTAGAAAATCAGTGATCTTTTGCTGTGTTGTATTGATATCATCCTCCATGTTCACTAGTAGTTGTTGTACTTCCTCGACATCCGCTTCCTTACGGCCAAGTTCATTGTCATATGCATTTGATAGTTCGTTCAATGACTCGGACAAAAACTGAGAAACCTTGTGGGTAGCCTCAATTGCAGCTTCCGAAATATGTGGCGCTGCTATATGGTCCGGAGATCTGCTTCTTCCTCTTCTTCGCCTTACATGGGCATCATACATCCTCTGTACCCTCGGTGTAACATTATCATTCTCCAACAGTATATCTGATGCTATGAGCCCTGCATTGTTTCTTATATTCGTTCTTGCGTTATAGTTCAGAAGAAGCTTGATGCATTTTCTATTGGCATTCTTTGCGCAGAGATGAAGAACAGTATCGCCGTTTGTATCTTGGCTGTTGAGAAACGAATCTAACCGATCAGGTGACTGCGTTTCTCTCACTTTGGCAATTATTATATCCAGGTAGTAGAGAGAGGACGGCACTCTCGATTTAGTTGTTGCTGAGGCTGCTATATGATGTAGCACACTTCTGTGGGTAGAGTCAAACTGCAAAAGAGTCTCACTCACCAAAGAAACAATCTTCGAAAAGGTCTTCTTTGAGTATGAGTTCGTAAACTGGACTGTCTTCATTAGCGCAGTCTCTCCAAAGTTGTTCACTGCTCTGTAGTTTGCCCCTAAATTTATCAGTATCTCTGCAACTTGAGGATTGCCCATGGCGCATGCCCAATGGAATGCCGTTTGCCCATCGTCATCAATCGATTGATCAAGATCAAGTCCCTTTGGCGCATTTTGTAAGAAATCTGGTAGCTTGTTATCCGCATTGGCATCATCGGGTTGTAAGAAAAATTCAAGAAGCCTTCCTGTAAACTCAGTAGTTGAGTCTACCCATTTCTCATTGTCGTCTTTTGTATGGTCCGTATTATTCATTAGTCTTTCAAGACTCTCTCTAGCAGTTTGGTTCAATATCCCATTGGGCGATTTTAAGGCATTGGCAAGGTCTGCCTCTGACATGAATTCACTAGGTGATGACGGGGCCATTAAATTCATACTAGAGCCATCATCCATATCGCTTTCTATTCCATCATTGATATCTAACTCCACTGAGCTTTCATGTCTCGGTGGCTCTGGCTTTGTGACCGTCATATTATCCAACATTCGGATTTGTGCTGCACTCGGTACATGTCTCTTTCCAACAAATACACCTTCGTTTGGATTCGAGACAGACCCTGGAACAACTCTTGGCCTACCTCTCTGTTTCCCAGAGTTGGTCTTAGTTGCTGTACCGACCGCAGGCATGCTTGCAGTCTTTCTTGCTAGCCCTGTTTTTCTCTGTGTTGGTGGCTTATCGGATAGTAGTGTTATACTCTTCTCATGACGATGTTTCGGTGCTGGTGGGGGCGATACCCCGTTGAAAAGGGTCTCGACTTCTAAAAGAGGTGCCAAAGTCTCCAGCACTCCAAATTCTCTAGCAATCTCCCTCGCTCTCTCCAAAGGTACCCATGTACCTTGATATTTACCGTATCCTCCCTGAACTTTTTCATGTTGTCCAACTTGAACGTCTCTTTCCAAGATTCTAGTACGTTTGGCCTTTGCAAAGTTGGCAGTCTTCAGTATATGTGTGGCGTTCACCCAGCCATCACCCTTCCTCCTCATTACAGAGCCTGTTGGAATTATGTACTCGTACACGGGTACGTTCGAGTAGGTTGCTGAGTATATTTTATCCATCGTGTTCTATTGTAGTCGGAGCAATGTTTAACCAGTGTAACAATGTGTTAATAGAGGGTAGTTTTATCTAATGAAACCTCCAAGTGTGTAGCTCTGTCCCCTGTATCGAGCGATTTGCTATGATATCCGTACAGACAGAGTGGTAAAATGTGTCAGCTGATAATAATTGATAAGAGTTCGACGCTGCTTGTTCCAGTGTGATAGGCTTCTTCTGCTGTGTCAATGTCTCTGTATGCAGGATAAATGAGATGTGGTTTTCGTAGAATAAACCTCCAGCTCGATAGCTAATGGTTGTCAAATAGGAAAAGAAGCTCTGTAATTAGATATTATTGTCAGGCAATAGTGTATATAGGCCTCTTAGTGCAAACACTCTGGCTGTGGCCTTTTGTTCTTGATAAATTTCACCTTATCCAGTGGCTCAAGCTGATTAACATCCTGGGTTTTAACAAAAAAGCTATATATGTTATAAAATTTCCGTTTCCCTGGTGACAACCCCCTACATAGTCTGGCTTCAAGACTAGCGTTGTTCGGTGGCTCTTGTTACCCGCACGTTGGTTTGGCCACGTAACATGGAGAGCCAAATATATCAACATATGATTAACGTTATAAGCGCTTGTTTATTTACATCTTTCTTAAAAAGCTGGTAAATATCTATTGATCTTAACAATTGCAGAGCTGCAATTTGTCTGCTCAGAAAAGCGGCAGAATCCTTTACAACAGATTCCAATGGTGGTAGAGAAGGTTAATGAGCCAGGCACTAACAGCCAGATCAAGGCCACGAGAGAGCCTGTCCAGGCACTCTATGTGCCAATGGCCTCAGGTATTTGGGAAGATGTGAGTATACAAAGTGATCTGGAGGCTGATCTGTAATATGACATTCAAATTCACTAACACTCTATATTAGGAAGAATATTACATCTATACATTGGGCCACATGGAGCTCATGAGAAGGAAGGTGGGCTCCTGGGTAAATGTTACAAAGTTTTTCCCAATGATCGAAGACTCCTCCATTGCAAGACTAGAGCGCGAGGTTATGTCGTTTCAGCATAAGCATGTAATGAACACACCAGCAAAAGAGGGTCTGCGGTTCAATGGAGTATGGATACCGCTGACTTCTGCCAGGGAATTTGCAGAATCACACGGTATTCTTCAAAACGTGGCACCTCTCTTGTCTTTTGAAAGAATTGCTATGGTGAATTATTCAGGCGCGTCGTTCTACGAGATGTTCATTCACCTCAGTGTGGATATCAACATCCGTGTCTTACGAGAAGTTGAAAGTGGTAATATCAATATGGACCAGGTGTTTTCTATTTATACTAAGGTCAAAGGCGAAAGCGCCAACTCCTTACTTCAGAGGTCAATCTACTTCCATCATAAAAATATCAGAGTGAAGAGTGATTCCACAATGTGTGGAGGTCACTGGCTTGAACCGGAAGATGTTGCAAAATTTGCGAAGAAGCATGGAATATATCAGTTCGTTAAGGGTATCACTGACTTTGATCAGGAACCAGGTGCCTCAGAGCCATATCCTCTTGATGTCTTTGAAAGGTGTCTGAGGATGTTTTGGGTTCCAACAACATGTGATGCGGATTTCTTCGGTTTTCCTTCATCTTTCCAAGGAGGTCTGGCACCAAATAGACCACCTAGCAGAAATGGTAAGCAGCGATCTGAGTTTTCGTTCGATGAACTAGTCGTTAAAAAGAGTCTCGCAATTGAATTGACGAAAAAGGGAGACTCTGAGGCATTCAGGGTCACACTTATGAGACGTCTATCAGACGGATGGGTGAACTGTAGCACTCTTATACATGCCTGTGTTATGATTCGTCTCGTTGAGCTGGATCTAGGTAAGGATGATCCTGATATGAAGACACAGAACGAGCTCCACTTCAGAGATGTTCTAGAAAGATATCCGTATGAGGTGATTGTGAGTCCCAGAAGCAAACATCTGAACGGTAAATGGTGTTCGCCAAGTGATGCTCTTATGATTTTCAACTCATTCAAGATTAGAAATACCAAGCAAGGTAAAGCTGTGGAACAGCTTTTAAGAACGCCTGAGCTTGCTGAGCTTTCGCAAATATCAGATGAGGAGGAGGATGATGACGATGATGATGATGAATTGGAGCTTGTTGAGGAAGACGATTTCCTGGAAATGAAAGGAAAGATAAAAACCAAAGATGTGTATCTTGATGACAAGTTCTTCAATGACGGCGAGTCCTCTGCAGAGGAACAGTTAGAGATCCATGGTATATCTGATGAAGATGAGTCTGATTCAGACGCTATTGTTATTGGCAGGTCTCAATCATTCCAGCGCAAGGCCAAGAAGGATCACTTCTTTGTTATATCAGACTCTGATAAGGAAGATGCAGAGGGAGATGAGGAAGATGAAAACTATGAAATTAGCGGTGAGAAGTCTAGTAAGGTCTATGGTGGATCTAGAGCGCAGTCACCAGAAACAAATATTGCATCTGATGGAGCTGAAGTAATTGAAGTATCCACAGAGAATGCCCTGAAGAGAAAATCCAGTTTGGACTCTCTATTCGAGAGCAGCTCTCAGGAGTCCTCAAATACGTCAGCGGCTGCTGAAGCCATTCCAATTGAAGAGTTAACCAAACGAGTCCGCTCGATATGTACTGGTATTGACGAAGTGCTCATTGACACCAGGAAGGTTAACACCAAAAGAGTGCAACGAATAATTTCAGACAGTATCCAAAAACTAAGGCACTTAAACGCTGTCAATCCAGAGCTGAAATCACGATCTAAATTGAGTAACACATTCCACAATCTCCGAGCATTGAATATTGCTGTAAAAGATCTTGACAATTTGGAAGCTCGATGGCTGCATGAGTCTAACATGTCATCTCCAACGTTAACTCCTTCTAATCAAGAACCGCGAGTTTGGCCACCTGTGGTAGACTTCAATGCTAGGCCAAATCCCTCTATTGGGCCAACGACTTCGAGCCGCTCTCCATATGGGTCAAATGGAAGCGTGAAACCTACAGTACGTGATCATGGTGACTCTGGGAGACCACCGCAAAGGTTTGAATCACAGTCATATCCAGCTAATATGCAACGATCCGGAAACCACACCTACAACAATAAAATTAACAACAGTTCTAGTATGCATACGAGCCAACCGGACTATCGTGATATGGGTAGTCGCTCCCAACACTCACAATGGGCAGCACAGTACGGAAGGCCTTTTCCCAGTCAACCAATGGGTGGGCCTCCACCTCAACCAATGAATGGACCTATCAATGGGCCTCACAATGGTCACTCAAGTGTGACTACAAACTGGTATCAGAGTCAACAATACCCTCCACAGAGGCCAATGGTGAATCATTATGTGCAAGGCCAACAACAAGGTATAATGTCTAACTCGCAAGGTCCGAATGGCTATCCAAGTATGCAAGGTCAGCAAGCCTTGTTTCCTAATTTCAGCGGTCTCAGAAATTCTCCGCCAATCTCAAATCAAGCGCAGCCCCAATCTCAACCACAACAGGGAATGTCATATAACTCAAGCAATGGATCTGGATCTCAATACTCTCAAATGGGCTACCAATATAGCAAGCCATCTCACTCTGATCCAAGAGCTTCTGCTCCTCGTCCAGCAGATCCAAGAGGTTCTCGTGGTCCACCCCCAAATTTGGGATCAAGGGTCAATGATCCAAAGACTGCAGAAACTAGACCCATAGCAACTAGGAGAACCGAAATTCCTTCAAATAGCTCTATCTCTAGCTATCAATCAAAGAACACTGGGCTGCCGCCATACGTGAAATCTCAGCGTGAACTGCATAATGGATTTCGGGGCCGTGAACGAAGCGCTAGTGGGTATAAATCTCAATCATCGGTAACCAAATTAGGGTCATCCACAGCCTCAAAGACTGTTGAGAAGAACGACAAACCCTCGCTTAAGCCAATGTCACCTCCTTCTAATTATTGTTCGATTGCAGATGAAATGCCAGATGCTTCTTCATTTGGGCTCAAGGAATTCCTGGAAAGAACTATGAATGACGATGGGAGTCCAATTACAAGTAAAGACGAAAGCTATTGGTTGAATACTTCTGGATCATCAGATAATGATCGTGAACTGGAAAAACTTAGAAAGACTACGCTATTTGAGATTGGTACACACCAGGATCTTTTATGGAGACGTGACATAATATTCGATAAGCAGAGTAAAGTTCCAATAGCGAAAAGGATCATGTGTCTCATGCAATCGTCCAAGAAGAGAAGAAAATTAGAGGATAAAACTGCTCATTAACAGCAGCATATGTCTATAATTTATAATGCCATTTAAAAAGTATATATTTGCTGTGCAATATCGCTATGAAATTGTTAGATATCGTAGTGTTTAGTGCTGCTGATTTGCGGCTTGTTAGACATGCAGGTATATACTATATTAGAGCGCCAAATTTTTAAAGCTGGTGCGGCATAGCCTGCAGTGAATACCACGAATGACGTAATTAGTACAGCGTTTCTTAATTTGACTTGAACCAAAAAAATGAAAAATGAAAAGCGATGCTATATCTAAGCTTTTCAGGTCTTGACTACTAGTACACGTTGAGAATATATATGGTCTAGCTATAATGGGAATACACTTGATATAATTAGCTCTTGTTTAACACGCTGACTAAAATATACAAATGTACCCATTTCTATTATTAACGAAAACTATTCACTAATTGAAAAAAGATAACCTGTATTCGAACTGAAAATGGTCCAGACAATTGATGCTTGTTTGGTTCCACTTTGGTATTATTATTGTTTATTTCATGAAGACGTTTGAAAGTTCTATGCTTTAAATTGTGTTTTTTTTTTACATTTCTTTGATCTTGTATGAGTGATTTTACATGATGATGGATTCCTTCTCAACGTTACTTGAGACGGACTTATGTGGAAGGACCTTAGCACCGTTGACGTAGATCTCATCCTTAATCTCAACATCATCACCCAAGACTGTAACACCTTCCAATCTCGCCCATTTACCAACAGTTGAGTTCCATCCGACAATGGTCTTCTTGACCCAAGCGTGGTCCTTAATTGTGGAGTTGGCCATGACGACGGAGTCTTGGATTCTGACACCGTTACCAACGACAACGTTTGGACCCAACACGACGTTTGGACCAACGAGAGCACCTTCACCAATCTTTGCGGTTGGGTCAACGAGAACGTTACCCTTGATGTGAGCATCGGCCTTAGCCAATGACTTGTCTTCCTTCTTCGAAAGGGAGTTCAAGTACAAGGTTGTACCAGCGAGGAAGTCCTTTGGTTGACCGACATCCATCCAGAAACCTTCCAAGTCAAAGGAATAGAGTGATCTTTGCTCGACAAGGATTGGGAAAGTCTCCTTCTCGATGGAGGTTGGCTTCAACTCAATCAAGTCAATAACCTCTGGGTTAAGGATATAGAGACCAGCGTTGATTCTGTTACCAACGAATTCGACTGGCTTCTCAACGAATCTGTCAATCAAGTTTGGTGTGGCAATGTCGTGGACAATGACACCGTATTTGGATGGCTCGTCAACCTTTGTGGCAACGATGGTACCCTTACCACCGTGAGCCTCGTGGAACTTGAGGAGTTCCTCGAATGGATATTCACAGATAACGTCAGAGTTCAAGACGAAGAATGGAGAGTCGTCTTTCTTCAACACCTCCTCGGCCAATTTCAAAGGACCAGCGGTTCCCAATGGCTCGGTCTCGACAGAGAATGTGATGGAGACACCGTACTCCTCCTCGTACTTCTTCAAGGTGCTAACCATGACTTCTGGTCTGTAGTTGACAGCAAGGACAATATCGGTGACACCAGCCTTGGCCAAAGCCTCGATTTGATGGAGGATCATTGGTCTGTTGGCAAACTCAACCAATGGCTTTGGAACAGTAAGAGTAAGTGGTCTCAAACGAGTACCGTAACCGCCGACAAGAATCAAACCTTTCATTGTATGTGTATATGTGTATATGTGTGTAGTACTTTAAGAGTGTACGATGTTGACTATCTCTATGATTGAGTTATCTGACCAGAGAGAATCAAAGAACCAAAACAAAAGGAATGGAAGCAGCGCCAGAACTTGAAACTTGGAGAGGGGGAATTTGTTTTGATTTTTATACGTTTTTATTCTTTTTTTGTCCGCTGTCTGGTGTGGTTTTCGACGACGTGTTTTCTTTCCTTCTGCTGGCGGCGGTGGTTGGTAGCGCTGATCTGGTAGCTTTTCTGTCTCTCAGCTGTCGCTGCCGACGCTGTTCAATATGCACAGTGAAATTATTTGGCAAATTCCAAGCGTGCGCGTCGAAGTTTGTTTTGGCTCTGGTTTTCACCTGGCGACGCGACGGGAAATTTATTGGTATTTTTGGTTTCGTTAGCATTACGTCTGGTTGAGCTGGTGCGGCGTGAGCAGGCGGCATTATTTTTTTTTTCCTATATTAAGTAAATTTCGGTCTATTTTTTTTTGTCTGACCTGCCTGCTGCAGTGCGTTGTTTGTTTGTTTATCATTTGTTTAGTTTGTCGTGTTAGAATACTTCGTTAATTGGGGGTGGAAGAAGACGGACGGGTGGTAATTCTCAGGTTCTCATTCAGACGCAGTGCGTAGGCGGACAAACTACAGCATGTTGAAAATGAGAAGAATAATATGCTGGTGCTGGTATTCTACAACCATTAGCTCTCTGGTGTAGTGTTTGGTACTTATAATAAGTTCGCGCTGCACGTCGAAGCTAGCAGTGCACTTTTTTAGCTGGCACGATCCATAGTCATCGTAGGTATACGGTATATGTCGATATATACTAGCATCGATACCCTTGTTGCTTTTGCTAATTACAGTTGGCATATCTCAAATATTTGACCGTTGTACGACCAGCTCTGACGTATAATATGGCTCATGTTCACTGAGGTTTCTTGAACATTTCTGTTTGAGCGTCACGTCGCACTCGGTGTACAAGATTCAAATTTGTGTGAGTACCTTACACCGAGTATGCACTCATGCTGCACTACAGTTACTATTGTACCAATCTTAAATATGGTCAATTATGCTCAATTCCATAGCAGATAGATGTACAACTGCTGCACGATTTTGTAATGCTTGAGCCCAGGTGGCCCATGTTGGTCTGCAGCATCAAGTTGTGTGTATTTTTATAATTGTGCAACGTGCTAACGCCAGCTGCATTTAAAAAATAAAATATTTGTGTTCCAAATTTGGCACCGCAGGCGCTGGTTTAAAAATTTCCACTCGATCAGCTCCATAATATGCCACTCGCGGTGGAGCAGCTTCATCTAATTCGAGCTTATTTTTGGCTCGTCCAGCTTTTGGCAGGTGGGGCTTTTATAATCTTTAGGCGATCGATCGATACTTTTTTTAGCGTTCATGAGCTATTGATATATTCGTGTCTGTATACACGGCTGCCAGGACGTGATCTTATAAAAGCTTAGTTTTCTGTTCTTTTTTTTTGGTCCGTGCTAGTGTACTCCAATTCGAGACTGATCCAGTACTCATGTGCTCCTGCACTAGTAAAGTTTCAGTTGTAGATTACGGATAAAAGCAGACTGTTGACAGCGATCATGAGAGCTATAAGTCTAGAAGCATATCAGCTGCCAGCTAGCATGTAATTGACCTGAAGGCTGATCCGCGTTTTAGCAGCTACTGCCATGAATATATATATATATGATACTTGTAACTTGAAAGAGACACTAGTTTAAATGACTATGTATAACGGGTGTCCCGTATTAAATTAGATCTGTAATTTGACCGTCCATCAATCGTTTACGTTTATTAAGCATAAGCTTCTATCACTATGCATGCAAAGCTATCCCATGACGGTGGTGTATTATAACTAGCCTCTAGTGCAGATATTAATCATCGACTACCTACGCAGTCTTCTGATTGATTTATAACCCTATAAAACACCACTTGCAACGCGTCCTGATCTAGGTATGTATATACGGTTATGCTGCCCTAGCTTACAATATAAAGAGCATCGACGTACAGCCACTAGTCAAACTCCCGGAGTAAGATCTTGCTCCATACTCAAGTAGTAACATCGAGGGAGCTGAACATTGGCGTCTAAAACGACTAGTTCTGGCTGCATTTCTGGAAGTGGCCTCTCTTATAGCGGCTTAATCGTTATCCCTTATCGACGTTTCTGGTTCCTCTTCAAATCAATCAGCACAGATCTCATCCTTACATATGCCAAATGCAATTTACCCAGATAGTGATCACTTAATCTACGATCACTATCCAATCTGGAAAGGTAAGCCCCGCATACCTCGCAAACTTGTAACTTTTGCTGTTGACTCTGTCCTGCATTCTCTGTAACAGAACGTAGTCTCTTTATGAAAAAATCTCTCTTGACATTCATCTCTTGTAATTTAACACCTTGTTCAATGCTCTTTGTAACTTCTCCAACTTCTATTAGCTTGGCAATCTCTGTCTCCATTATATTAATACGAGCCTCTATCACCTCGAGCTCTCTCGCAGCCTCGCTGATTTTTGCTCTTTCTTCAGGTGCCGGTTCCAATCTTTTCAAACTGACATCGATCTTTCTATTACAATCAACAATATACCGATTGAGCACTGCAATGACTTCATTTTCAAATTCTGGGAACTCTTTACCTTGCGAAACTTCCTTCTCGTATTGAATCTTATGCTTCTCAAGATGTATTCTATTACATTTACCCATCTCTTGCTTTGTCTGCGTAAATAGGTCATAAGGACAAACTCCCATAAGGAATAGCTTACACACTTTTGGATCATGAAATCCTAAATCACGACGTTGTCGTGATGGGTTGATAAGAACATCACGTCCAATGAGTTGTTCAAGTAGTTGTCTCTGTTCGTATCTAGCCATTTGCTATTGTCCTCTTGGTCTTGATTGGCCAGTTACCTGTATTTGCTTTGGTAAGTTATCTGTAGCATCAAACGTTATATTTGTTTTCCAAATTTATCGAGATGCCTAACTAAAATATGCTAGCGCCTCTATACTTATACCCGAAAAACAAAATTATAGAAAATCGTCTCATATTAATGATCGTACTATTAGCACCCAAATCAAGTGATTGTCAACGGTGTCACTGAGCTCATCACAGAACAATTGTTGACCGTCATTTATCACTCTCTTTCACACATTTACCTCACCACTATTTTCAATACTTATTCATCAAATCCATACACAATGAATGAAAATCTTAAATTTACACTAAGAGTATTCAGCTACGTAATCCGTGGAGGTTGTGCACTTCATGTATTACAATCACATTTCTATGAGTTTACAGAGACAAGAGGTGAATCAATGCTACCAACGCTAGCTTCAAATGGTGATTTTGTCCATTCTTTAAAAAAGTATCGTCTTGGAAGAGATATAAAGATGGGTGACTGTATAGTCGCATTGAAACCAACAGATCCAGATCAAAGAGTTTGTAAAAGGATAACAGGTATGCCCGGTGATCTCATACTGATAGATCCAAGTATGGAGGATAAATTTGACCCATCACAGAGCTTTAACAAATATATCAAAGTCCCACAGGGACATGTATGGGTCACTGGTGATAATCTAGCTCATTCTTTGGATTCAAGAACTTATAACTCTCTTCCAATGGCTCTGATCAAAGGTAAGATCATTGCAGCTAATGACTTCAATGAACCATTCTGGGGTGGTGAAAAAGGGGGTCTATGGGGATTCAGATGGATAGAGAATAATTACATTGACGAAGAATGAAGATAATTCCATTATAGCTAGAACGAATACAAGCAATTTAAGCTCTGGCAGCAGGCTCCATTGGCTCATGTGTGTTCATGGCTTCATCCATACCACTGAAAAGACGAAGTGCTTGAGTCATAGGCCATGGAAGTGATCTGAACAATGGAAGAAAATGTCCATATAGCGGGAATTGGATCTCTCCACGCCTTCCACATTCAAGTGCACGGACAATCTTTTGCGCAACAAATGAAGGCTCTAGTTCAGGTGCCAATATGGAAGATGGTGTTACCACACCATTGAACAATGGGGTTTTCAACTGGCCGGGACACACCAAAAGTGTTTTGATTCCATTTGAAGAACCTATCGGCTGTGCGAACTCATAGGTCATTGCCTCGTGGAATGCAATCAATCCTGACTTGGATGCTCCATAAGCGGTCAATTTGGCAGGGGTCATATATCCCAAAACAGATGATACTGTGACAATGTATCCTCTCTTGAGCAACAACATATCTGGTAGGAAGATCTTATTGATATAGAAGTTGGATGTCAAATTCACTGCTATGATCTTTTCAATCTCCTGTATTGATAATTCCATCAACGTCTTTCCAGATGTTATACCAGCATTATTTACAATCACTGTCACAATACCAACATGAATCTTGATCTCATTTGATAGCTCCTGAATTCTCGTATGATCACTCACATCACAGCTATAATAGTATACACCGGGTATCTTGTCTTCATCTGATGGAATAGAAAGATCAAACACCACCACCCGAGGCATCTTTCTAAATTTGAACTCTCGGACAATCTCACGTCCTAATCCTGATGCCCCTCCGGTGACTAGTATAACGTCTCTATGTCTCTCAAGAACCGTTCCAATCATGGCGTCGGCTAAGACGTTCAAAGCGTCGTTCATGCTCACCAAGAGATTCCTTGCCTGTATCCTAAGGTATCTTTCAAAATACATGGTTGATGAGTTAGCTATAACTGGGAGTCTATCTTAGCTCTGTATCAACTTCTGGTGCTATGCTTTCCAATGGCTGGTCAGCTGTCGTATCGAATTGTTTCCTGAGTTAAAGCGTCCCGTGTATGTAGCTGAAATTTTATAATGCATCTATCTCATGTGATCTTAGAATCGTCTTTGTGTAACGTATTATACTAAAGCCTAGTTAACCTGTAAGCATGATGAGCTGCATATTATGGCGGTTTTACGATTTTGTTGCCCCGGCAATATTATTGTTTGTTGTTCTTAATTATTAGATCTTGAAAATCTCAGAACTTTTGCAAGCACCAGCTTGAAGTTGATAGCCAAAGCTGATAACTGTCCTTCACAAGTGACCTCGCTACTTTGATCACAGAACTCGGAAGATGGCAAGAGACTTACCAGAGATAGTGCGAATCAAGAGAAAGAGAAACCAAGACTCTTTACAGGCGTTGAGTATGCACCTTTCAATGATGTTTTAGAAGACATTGAATGAGAATCAAACTAACAATCGTATAAATAGTTCTTGAGGCTCCTAGAAACAAAAGAATAAAAGATCAGGCATATAGTAAGTAGAATTGATATAACTCATGCAATCGTATTTTGACTTTATCTAACATAATACCCCACCTCTACTTAGTCTTCAAATTACAAAGAACGGACAATGAAATCATACAACTTCCAACTGATGGGACTGCCATGCTCCCTCTCTTACAAGAATCGAGTCATAAGAACGTAAGTATCGCTTAGAGTGTTCTATTTGATGATTCATACACTAACAGCAATCTTTTGTACAAATAGGATAAAGATAATACGTATGTGATACCGAAACATCAGCCAACAGAGGAGTTACCTCAAGAGTTCAATGATATGCTCGATTCGTTGCTGACTATGGAAACTCCACAACCAGGCCAATCAAAACCGTTGAAGAAGAGAAAGCATAAAGATTCTCAGTCGAGTAGCTTTTTACCGAAAGAACAAGTTGGATTGGAATACGTATATGACGTTTATTATAGGGATAAGGCTGTTTCTGAATCATGGGAAAAGGACAAGGTTGGTTATATGTAAGTTCAACGTGTGCCCTTTTTTAATCTAGTTTTATAATCTTCATACTAACATATTGCTTCCCTTGATATTTTCTCTCAGAAAATTTGAAGAGGATTATGATGGAATCTTAGGTGATGAAGATGATGATGATAAACATATTTCAGATGATGAGGATTCAAATGCAGAAGATTTCTATAAAAACGATTATCCAGAGGATGAAGATGATCATACAACCGACGATGAAGGTTCTGATGAAGAGTTTGAAAAACTTACAGAGTCACTGCATAGAGAAGCAGCTGTAAGATCACCTTCAAAATTTGAAACATTGCATGGACGAGAACCTGACGATGGATTTGATGAGTTATTTGATCAGCTTCAAGGGAGCATCAATGGCAATGGTGGTGATTTCTTATCAAAGCTCAATCAAGAGCTTCAAGATGAATTCGATGACGACGATGACTATGATGATGACGATGACTATAATGACCACGAAAATGATTATGATGAAGAAATGGACAAGCGATACAATGATGGTGCTCCATCAGACAATGGAGAAAAGGATGATTACCCAAGACAGAACTTCTTTCCAGGCGAGGAGGATGATGGATTAGCCAAACATAGGGATAAGATCTTTGGTAAACTACAAAAAATGATTGATGAACAGAATTAGAAAATCATACAACATAGCATATTAGATAGAGCTTTACCAAATGAAATCTGTAGCTTATCGGTTTAAGAAAATGGCGCACAATAATTGATTATGTGTCACTTTAGGGCTCTCTTGTTTATCACGTGATTTTTAACTGGGTCTACAATAAACTTCCGCGAGTTTCCAGCTATAAGCGCTTTTTTCCAGCCCCTTTGGTGTCCGGGTTTCAATATTCTTGCTGCTCATCGCCCTAACTGCGGTGTTATTTTTCAACCATTTTCGCGAAATCACGCTAAAAACAGTATGAAATAGAAGAAAGGGTGCCTTAGTTATTATGCTGGTGGAATTTGTGCTGGGGAGGATCAGCAGCTGGGTGAAAAATTTAACATCAACATAAATCTTTATACACCACAAAGGGCTCATAGGCGTTGAAACTCTTTTAGAAAGGCAGACACACAATGAAGTACATCAGAACCGATCAATCTTTGGCTATCCCAGAAGGTGTTACCGTCCAAATCAAGGCCAGACACGTCACCGTCACCGGTCCAAGAGGTACCCTTAAGAAGGACTTGAAGCACATTGATGTTACCTTCGCCAAGGTCTCCGACAGAGAAATCAAGATCACTGTCCACAACGGTGAGAGAAAGCACGTTGCTGCTTTGAGAACTGTCAAGTCCTTGATCTCTAACTTGATCACTGGTGTCACCAAGGGTTACCAATACAAGATGAGATACGTCTACGCCCATTTCCCAATCAACGTTAACACCGTTGAGAAGGATGGTCAAAACTTCATTGAGATCAGAAACTTCTTGGGTGACAAGCAAGTCAGATTGGTCCCAGTCAGATCCGGTGTTGAAGTTTCCTTCTCTACCAACCAAAAGGATGAGATTGTTCTTTCTGGTAACTCTGTTGAGGATGTTTCCCAAACCTGTGCCGATGTTCAACAAATCTGTCGTGTTAGAAACAAAGATATCAGAAAGTTCTTGGATGGTATCTATGTCTCTGAGAAGGGTACTATTCTCCAAGATGATTAAATTTCTTCGAGATAATACCGAGGGAATTCATTCATACAATCAGGAAATACTAAAAGTTAATGTAATTTTATTATATACAACGAGAAGAAGCCAGACAAGACAGTCCGGTATTAGTAGTTCATGGATTGATGTTGATCCATTAAATTAAATGTGTAGGGCTCTGCAATGTTTACCCCAGCTTTTCAGTGGCTATTTGAAGAACTCCTCTGGAGTAATGAAATCCATCCCACAGTTCATTGCAAATTTCTTATCACTATCGCTGAAATCAGATGGCCTACCAGCAGCATCGCCCACATAAACGCTACCTTTACCACATAAGAGTGACTCAGTGTAATCTTCTTTCAGAGCCTCGAACATTCCAATTTCCGGTTTCCTCATCTTGTTGAAGAGATCCTCATTTTGTCCTTTGTACTTTGCTCCTTTCTTAGGACTTGCATAGAACCTTATGTTTGACACATCAACACCATTTCTTTCAAGATCTTCCAATATAAACTTGACTCTTGATATAAAATTTGAATAAGATTTCGATGTCCTTTGCGCTATCACTGCTCCTTGATTTGTAAAAATCACAATTGGTGTCTTTATCGATATCAGTGTAGGTATTACCTTATCGTTGAACCATTTCCAATCTTGAGGCCCTTTGGCAAACTTGGAGCCTGATTTCGTATTTATAAGTGTTCCATCTAAGTCAAACGCAGTTATTGGTGTTTCTGAAGCCTTGGATTTCTGTCTTGGTCCACTTGGTAGAACTTTTATCAGGTATTCGTCTATAATTGTAGTTTTATGTGTTGAATTGAGAGACGATGATGACTCTAACGACTGGCGAACCAAAGGAATGACTTTCTGATTGGTCGATGTCGAGGGTTTTACTGCCTTCGTTTTGGATATCATCGATAACAAGTCTCTCTGTCCCATTCTTAAACAAATTATTCGTTATTTTTCAGTTTGTTGAAAGATATCACTTTCAAGCAGTAGAGCTGATTAAAAGTGAATAAATATTTTGCGTCAGATGCCTGATGATCTAGAAATCAAAACAAAAATATACAACGTCATTAACAAGACAAAAAGACATTAACCAGTTGTAAGGGCCCTAGGGGAACGCGCATTCTATCAGACAGCAACTCTCTCCTTTGAAGAACAAATGTCAGATCAAAAGAACGCATTCGGAAGAAGAACATGGGACCGTGAAGAGTACGAGCGTATGGCTCAAGAGAGAGCCCAAAAGCAGAGAAATTCACGTAGGCAACCTACAGGCACCGATGCTGAAGAATCTGAGTTAAAGAAGAGGAAGAAAGCCATTGCTAGAGATGAGATCAATTTCGAGGCCAATCTGAACAAGGTCCAAGTGGTCACTGGACAAGTCGGAGGTATGAGAGGTGAAGGTGTTGGGTTTCGATGTTCTCTGTGTGATTTGAGATTCAAGGATAACCTAAAGTTTGTCGATCATTTGAATAGCCCTCAGCATATGATGAACAGTGGAGAGAAGATGGTGGGACCTGCAACTTTTGATGAAGTTAAAAGAAGGTTTGAGGAGCTGGTAAGGAAGAAACATGAGTCGGACTCTCTGAAGGAACAAGAGTTCGATATAAGGCGAAGCATTGAACAGCACAAAGAGGCCACTGAACAGGCTAAGATTAAAAGACAAGAAAATAGTCAAAAGGCAAAGAGCTCAAGCGAGAATATCGATCTTAATGATCCTATGGCCCAGATGATGGGCTTCTCAGGATTTGGGAGTACTAAAAAATGAACGGATAAAGGTGTCAATGCTAAATGACAGTATAAATATTGTATGTACATGAATGTGGCTATTTACTGTATGCTTCCATACGATGACGCTTTCTCGTTCATCTCTATGACTCTTGGAGAATAGATTTTAGATCATCTACCGATTTAATGTGTTTTGCCTTATCCACTGTTTGATAATACTTTGTGACGTCGTCCACTTGTTGCGAATTCTGATCAAGGCAGATCAGATTCTTGATTGTGACCACTTTATCCTCAAACTGAGTAGATTCTTTGATATCTGTTGGGTAATTCACCACCAAGAATTTCCCATTTTGTTGCTGCTCCAAGTAATTCTTGATAAGATCTATGACAAGACCTCTTGGGAGTTCTTTGGTGTCTGGGTCATTGAGCAATGCATGGAACTTTGAAGATGAATCGTCCTTCTCCTGTTGTACCAAGTCTTTGGGGTTTATCACCGTTACACCATCGATCTTAATACTATCTGCTGCTGACAATGGTGTATCACCTTTGAGAAACCACACTTGTTTCTCTTCTTGTGTGAACGTTGACACTTTACGTTTTAATCTTGCTTGTTGTCTGTAGTATTCCGTCTCGCTCATCGAACGAGGACGCGCCTTCTCTTGGTTCACAGCATCCACCACCTGTGTCAAAATGATCGATGCAAAGATCCCAACTGTGACGAACCCTTTGAGGTTAACGGTCTTATCCTTATCAGTTTTTGAAGCGTATGATCTGACTTGAGAAAGAATCAGATTGGTTGATTTCAAAGCTCTGTGTGGACTGCTTCTCAGCACAGATGCTCCGCATGGCAATTTTCTACCCAGTGACAACATGTTCTTGGGTGTGCTGAAGTGATTCTTTGGGCGAGTATCTTGGTTATCTTTTGATCCAGCGTAGCTTTGATCTCCTGATTGTTAACTTTTCACTTTTTAATTTGCCTAGCGTAGCTTCTCGAAAAAAATCAAAACGGCCTAAACTTTTAAGCCTGGAAAATTTCTTCGAAGAGAACAATCGATAAATAACAGGAACAATATCAACAATCCTGGTCGGAGAATAGCACCAACAGACGGCTAGAAGCTCGTTCAAACTATTGATAAAACATTCAGTCACAGCTCCGTACCCCTCAGCATAGGGAATCTTGCGGTTATACCCATATCGTCTTACACACACACTCATATATATATAAACCATGTCACTCGTGAAACTCGCTAACGTCGCTGCGCATTTACAGAATGTCACCCGTGTACATCTCAGCAGAACAGCAATTCCGTACTCGAGACTCCATCTCCAAATTGCTTCACATCTCTATAAGCAAGGGTTCATCACGTCGATACAAAGAGGTTCTATCCATGGTCCAGACGAGGCCCCAGTTGAAGTCACTCCAGATAACATTGCCACAAGAAGACTCTGGCTTGGGCTCAAATACCGTGATTCGAAATCGGTCATTTCAAAATTCAGACTCATCTCCAAACCAAGTTGTAGAATCATCTTGAGTCCGGAACAGATGAAGGATTTGGCAAATGGTAAATCTGTGAGACAGATCAGACCAATCCAACCTTCGGAGCTTGTGCTGGTGAAGACTGGTGGTGAGGTTCTTGAATTAGCAGAGGCTGCTGCTCAACACAAGGGAGGTGAGGTACTCTGTCGTGTGATCTAACAGAGCTACTTCGTATCACAGACTAACTACTTTACATTACACACGCAAATGATTGCATATATTGTTTCAAATCACCGCTTGTACATAAGGCTGCTTCAAAAAAGGTGATCCGATGATTTCTACCAAATGTATATGTTTGATGTATATTACAAACTAAAGACCGTAGATCGGCGTAGTACTCAAAGCTCCACAATAGGCCCGTTGCCAATGCTTCTCCATGAAGTCATATCAACGTTCCAATTCTTCCATTTGTTCAATCTTGCCCTTAGTTCACCAAGGCTCTGTGTACTTTCATTTCTATCAAGATTGAATTGGCTGAACGTTGTACTTATTTGAGGGTAGTTATAGGTAGGAGAAGGTGATAACGAAAGATTATCTTCGTTGTCATATGCACTTGTTGATGCGATTCCATGATCGATCTTGGCCTTTGAAAGCTTTGCCTCTAGGTCACTAACTTGTTCTTCGAGTGTTTCAATCTTATCCTGATGGTCAATCTTGGCAAGCTTTAGAGATTTATTCTCATTCTTCAATTTTTCTATTTGTGCAGTCAATGATTCATTGTCGAGTCTCAATTGAGTGTTCTGCTGTTTCAACTGTTCGACTTCATCATCTATTTGTGCTTTTTGAATTGTTTCCATAAATGATGGACCAGAATCGTTGAAAAGATTGGATGCGTCTTCTGCGTCTTTTACTGTTTGTGTAATCTCAGAAGACGGTTTAACCTCTTCAGTTGTTATTGGTTCTATCACAGCATCTGGTAATTTCTCTGATGCTATCTCTGAGTCAGAAGTTGTGGTCTCCTTCGCACCTGTTGGTACATCATCGGTCTTCTCTGTAGTTGGTAGGTCAACCTCCTTCTCGGCCTCTTCACTGACAAGCTTTGCAGCACCCTCATCTGTCCCTGTTTCAGTAGCTTGTACCACCTCATTGATACCCTCTTCTATGGTCTTCTCGTCTTGCTCCTCTTCAAGCTCTTCCTCCACATTGGAATTAAAGTCTTCGTCTTTTGGAACAACCGCGTCTGTCTCTGTTGCAGCCTCATCATTCACCCCTGGCTCAGGAGTTCCCTCTACGGCAGAGTCGCCAGCCTTTTCAGGTGAGTCATTAAAGTTGTCATTGGCTTCGTCCTTTTCTGTGCCTTTCTTTTTGTTCTTCTTCTTCTTGTTCTTCTTCTTCAGTTCCTCAAACTGTATATTCAATTATGTTAGTCTTGTGCCAGGGACAAAAAGCTTCAATCACTAGCGATGAAAGCAATCGGAACGGAAACTTACCTTCTTTCTTCCAGCTTCTAGCCTCTGCTGCTTGAGCTCTTCCTCTGTGAGCTCGCTCATTATTTTGTTTAGATTTATTGTTTTTATCAGTTTCCGATCTAAACTAATCTGTGTCTGAAATTAACACAACAAACATTAATGACGCCAACGTCACTACTAGAACTGTTGATGATCCACGGTTTACCATAATAAACTGCAGCGTGGTTATGCGGCACTTTCAGTACTTCTCGCGATTTGCGCTTATAAGTACTGCGGCCAACTTGGGCTAAGAAAAAGTGACGCACAGCTGTCTGCTATTACATAGTTAAGCACTCACATGGGCTAATTTTTAGCATAAAATTGAACTAAATCTACGATTAAATTACTACGTTAACCAAACGTTGATCTCTTCACAAAACCACCACTCACACTCGCACTCGTATACTCACACACTCACAATGTCAAGAGGTAACCAAAGAGAAAAGGCTAGAGAAAAAAACCAGAAGAAACTCGCTGCTCAGAAGAACAAGCAGGAGGGTGATCCAAAGAAGAGATTGGATGCTCAAGCTGAGATCATGAGAAAGAAACAAGCTGAAGGTAAGTTCACATTTCTACCATCGTATTGTAGCTCTGATTGAATACTAACATACTGGTACTCCCCTTCCTTTATTAGCTGACGCTAGAAAAGCTGCAGGTAAAGCTTAAATTGGATCCGTCCCATTACGTTAATATAAGATAAACGAGAAATGTCGATACGAATTGTTATAACCATCTCACTGCTATAATATCACGGTAATATTATGTCACGGTAGAAAATTATGTACTTGGAGCGATCATAGGTCCAATACTACTTTGTAGAGAGTGATTACGGATTATAGTTTATTTTCCTTTCTACCTCCCTTCTTCAATGCTATGCCTATGTATGCCTTTCCTATGCAACCATACATATCATATATACACTTACATACATACAAAGAACCAATCTTACTTCGTTTATTCCTCACTGTGAGCCTTGGCCTCTGCTGTGATCTCAACGTCGTATCTAAATTCTTGGTAGGATTTATCGAAAGTATGCACACGGACATAACCATCTTCACCACCGGATGCATATCCTGTACCTTGTGGATGGACAGTGACACAGTTCAATGGACCGAAATGACCCTTCACTCTACCAATTTCATCTTCAAAGATCTTATGGAAGAATCTAGCTTCGAATTTACCTTGGGATGAACCGGTGGTGGTGACATCTCTAGCTTCTTGACCACCTCCAAGAACGACAAAGTTCTTGACTGGTGTGATGGCAGCAGTATTCATTGGGGCATCGGCCTCGTATCTCTTGAGCTGTTTCAAGTTGTCAACGTCAAAGATCATAGCACTCTTGTCCTTTGAAGATGTGATGAAGTACGTTCTATCGTCTGAGAATTGGATATCTGTGATCAAACCTTCATGTGCCTTGACTGAGTCGATGTATTCACCAGTGGTGGCGTCATATTTGGCAATGGTACCATCTTGGTGACCAGCAATGATGTATTTACCCAAATAACTGAATCCAGCTGTGGCAACTCTTTCAAATCCCTCTCTGGTATCAATCTTTAATACTGGGGTAGTGTCCTGTTGGGTTGGGTTCTCTGAGTTGAAGTTGTAGATAATCAAAGAGCCTGGGAAACCCATGACCTTGTCAACAAGAACAAGGATTTGAGAATCAGATGGATTGAACTCGACTCTTCTAACTGGCGTATCAAATTGGTAAGTGAATAGACATTCTCCAGTGGAGACTCTCCAGAGCTTTGCGCTGAAGTCAGCAGACCCTGTAAGGAAATATTCTGACTTTTTGTCCACATCAATGGACCAGATGGCACCTTGATGGCCTTCGTAGGTTCCGAGTCTTTCACCGTTGTTTGAGTACCACACACTGGCAACTTTATCCTTCGCCACAGAGAAGATCAAGTCACCTTCTTTGTTGTACTTCAGCTGTGTAAGTGGACGCTCGTGTCCTTTGAGCAGCAGTGGTCTCATCTTTTGTTGGGTTGTGTTGATATCAAAGGGGATGTTCCTCGACTATTGAGTTAAACGGTTGATCTTGTTGTATTATTGACGTTCTCTAGTACAAAATTTCTCTTCTCTGTGTGAGTGCGCTCTTTGACAAAGTGAAAAAAAAACTTCGATGATGCGCAGGCCCGACTTCGCTTCACGTGACATAAGACTATATAATCCGGGAAATTAGGACTATAAGCTAATATTCATAGGAAATCGATTTTGTGTCATTGATAATATCTGTTTCTGTATCCTATGACAGGCGAGTAGCCATCTACTGTTATATTATTGGTTCCTGTTATAGAGTTACAGTGGCATAATATATAATACAAGTCATATAATCATTAGAAGTCATCTTACAGGCATCTCATACTTAACAATCGTACTCTCTATCATACCAAATACATTCTTAAGCTCTTTTCTTGGGACTTTAAACCATTCAACATGGATGCCATGTCCTTCAGTTTTGCATCCAAAGCATTTAACAGTTCCTTTCCCATAATTTACTCTCAATGTTTTATGAATTGACTTTTCAACTTCGAATAAATTACTTCGACATCTAAAACCTTCACCTTCGGGTATGTAGTGATCCAATAGCATGGCTTCTTTTCTATCGCTTATACACACAAAGGATTGAAATAATTTGGTCAAACTTTTCGTTGATACATTCTTATTTGTACTCGTAAGAATATATGGATCAACAGAGCATATTTTCTGTTGACATTGAGACTCCCACTGTTTTAGCCTATTGGAAACTTTACCTCTCGTCATTCCAACTTTGATGAGAATCTCACCCTGAGGGTTGAAGGTCTTGAATTCATCACTTCCTAGATTTTGGATCTGTAGCCATTGTCTCTCTTTTGGTTTCTTATCCAAAAGATGGTTGAGTGTATATACGTATATGAAACCTGGTTCAGCAGTGTTTGTCTGTTGTCTGTTGTTGGGTACTACTGGTGATTTGACAGGGCTAGTCGTACCATTGTCCCTATTCATGATCAGTGGATCATGGTGGTGGCAGTATTGTCCGGTCTTTACCTTTATCTTACATCGTATGCCTTGCCTCGTGGTACCGATGCACTGGTTCATACTCTTTCTTGATTATAGATCTATATCTCCCTTCTAGATTGGAAGCGTGCAATTATCTGGCATGAAAAATGTCACTGCCTACTGGGCTGGAGCAGATCAGTTTTCATCCTAAACGAGATGTTTCCCCACCAATTTTCCACTGTCCCCGCTGGCGCTCATGTCACAATCCTACTGGTGAGTACCGGTTGACTGGCAGATATGCTTTTGGCATAGCAGTTTTTATATACGGTGGGACATCAAATAAAATATAGCGGGCCCCTCGTTTAGCAAAACAAAAATATGCAATTCACATCTCTGCCTTTTAAGTACCACTAGTGTCACCTACAGCAGCTCACAACGTTAATCAGCGGATCCACAACCTCCAGCAGATACAATGTCCAGGATCTCGACCTCTACCGAACGGAAATGCTCCACAGACTCCATAGACTATGACCACTTCATCACGATAGCGCTCCACAAGAACGGACTTCAACTGGAGAAGGGCGATAACTCCAAGTTTTTCCTATCGTTTGACGACTTGAAGATAAAGGAGAATGTGTCAAACACAAAGCGCTTGGGAACACTACGGGCGCTTGGGATCATCGGTAAGCTGAACATCGGACCAGGCTACCTCGTGGTGATCCAGGCACAGCAGGCTGTCTTTGAGAGAAACGAAGTCACGATATGGAATATCACAGAGAGTCTCATAATTCCTCTAAAGTACGAACTGGCAAAGGCGTACTTCAAGATCGATGAGACATTGGCACAACTCGAGGACATGCCCGTTGAGACAGAAGCTCCTGATCATGTGTCTGTGGTGAGCGATCAACTGACAAGGGGGACACAGATGCTCTTCAGTAAGCTGGGAGTGTATACGAACGATCTACGATCAACGCCGTCACTGTCGTTCAACACGAAGAAGGTTACAAATCTTCTGTTTGACAGCGATACTGAAAGTAGCACGGATAGTAACGAAGATATCAACGAGCAGGAGACACGCTCTTTTAAGCTCGATAGAACCATAAGTCTCAGAGGTCTACCAGTAAAGTCCAAAGAGTCGGGCTTCACAAAGATGTTTGAAAAATCAAAGGTACGAGAACTTGAATCTTTGAACCTTGACACGCACATATCGTCGAACATGCTCAGGAAGATTGAAAAACAACTCCGTCAATACTTCAACACTGGTGATTTTTTTTATTCGAATGAATTGGACATCTCAAAAGACTTGAAGTATATCGATGGTCAATTGACAGTGAAGAACTCTGATGAATCCAAGAACTCATTCCAGTTCAACAGTTACATAACGTCTGATTTCCGCTCTGAATTAACTACCTCGATCATCCAAGGATTTGTCAGTGCAATAGATCTTCCCTTGATCAGACAGGATAAAGATTTCAAAGGTCAACTTCTTTTGATATCCAAAAGATCGACACATAGAGCAGGCTCTAGATACTTGAGACGTGGTATAGACGATAACGGTGATGTGGCAAATTTCGTTATCACTTCACAGATTGCGATAGTAGATCAACTCATTGACTCACATGATTGTCTATTCGCCAAATTTGATATCGTTAGAGGTTCAATACCAATTTTTTTCCAACAAAATCCTGCAAATTTGAAACCGGTTCCATATCTAACAAGACCAACCGAGAAATGTGATGATCCTTTCCAAAGACATTTTGCAAACTTGAAAGAAAGCTTCAACCATATTGTGGCAATATCATTAGTTGAAAGATCTAAAAAAGAAGTTGTCGTGGGGGAAGCATATGAAAGATTATGCTCGAAATATGGTGTTGAATTTGATTGGTTTGACTTCCACGAGGTTTGTAAAAAGATGAAATTTGAAAAGATGGTTCAACTATTGGATGATGAAGTCAAAAACACAGATTCTATCGAAATATTATCCAAAGATTCAACAGATATAAGCATCGGTGCTAAATTGGTTGGTGACATTGGTTGGTTCGATTCAATTGAAAAGACAAACCAGAATGGTGTTTTCAGAGTCAATTGTGTTGACTGTTTGGATAGAACCAACTTGGTCCAAAAATTTCTCTCTGAGACAATGCTCAAAGATCATATATTACAAAGATACGACTTGTTATTAGGGCCTGATTTCCAAAAGAAATATAACAATCTATGGGCCGATAATGGAGATTTTATATCAAGACAATACGCCTCAACGGATGCATTAAAAGGTGATTATACAAGAACTTCGAAGAGAAATTACAAAGGTTTATTGAACGATGCATTCTTGACAATGTCGAGGTATTATTCTGGTTATATCAGTGATTACTTTAAACAATGTTTCATAGATTATCTTTTGGGTCATTCAAGGGAGGATGTCTTTGAAGAGTTTGAATCTACATTGAACGTTTTGGATCCAAATCAAGTCATCGATGAATTGAACAAGAAGAATGATCTATTGGAGTCCATTTCCGAACGGTTGGAGATTCCTGATGATTTGATATTGGTTGGATCATGGTCTGGTTTTACGAGTCCATTGGAGTATGATATTTTGAAGCTGAAAAGTGGCGAGTTGAGGGATACTTCTGTATTCTTGACGAATAAGATCATTTACTTGGTTCAGTTTGATGAAACTGCACGTAAGATCATAAGATCTGTTAAGATCCCTGTTGAAGATGTTAAAGATTTGAAATATGGAACTTATATTTTATCAACTTACAACTCCATTTCGACGAATCCAAAGAAGAATGTTGGGTTGAAGTTTGTTCTACCTTCGAATAAGAAACGTTCAAATTCATCTGTCGATGGTGATAAAACAGGTCATTCTGACACATCACTAGGAGGTGTTCAAGAACCAAAGAATAAATTCATCACTTTAAAATTTCCTCAAAATATGGAGTACTCGAAAGTTAAACACATTATAAATCTAATTTCAAAGACTTGTCATTCATCAACTTTGGAAAATGAAGATATTATGACGAGAAGAGAAGCATCAACAGATGTGATGGCCACACTTGAACACAGATTTAAGAAGTTGGTATGGGGATGAGCTGGGTGCTTGGTCTTGTGTATCTTTATGATTATTAACGAAACGTACACATTTAAATTAAACGATACATTGATTTCATGCTTCTATACGTAGTCATACGTCTCTGTCATTTAACAGATATTTTCAACAACTGTCTCCTTACCGTCGTTCTCTCCAAGATCAGTTCTTAATCTTCTATTGAACAGTTCAAACAAAAAGCCAAAACAAGCCGATGTGATAGCGCTATCATATCTTCCTTTACTTGATTCATCTCTAACAAAAGCATGTTGAGCATCGTTCAATTCCATAAAAGTGAAATTGACACCATTATCTCTAAGGGTCTTTCTTATCAGGTCTCGACCTTCTGGAGGAACATGGTTATCCAAGGTTCCAAAGATGAGGACGATTTCAGCATCTTTTCTTGCTAATTCGGCAGAATTTGCCAACGAATCATCATTTTCACCTTTACCCAATGCATGATCATGGATATCAGTTGGGAAGAAGCAAACACTACTTGAGACTCTTGGGTCATAGACACTTCTAAAGGCCAGATGACCACCAAGACACATACCTGTTGCACCAACTTTACCAGAGAATGTCTTTAATGAAAAAAGATAATCAATTGCTAATTTGTTATCTTCATCATAACTTTCTAAAGGTTTTTCCACTTTGTACTTGTTTCCAAGGTCTGTACCTTCAACGTCATAGTTCAAAGGATCAGGTTTTTCAAAATTGTGATAAATACTTGGAGCAACCACTATGTAACCTTCACTTGCGATTTTTTTAGCAAATCTTGCAACTGGTCCAGTAACTTGATAAATTTCAGAGTATACAACTACTCCAGGGAATTTGGCATTTGGATATCCAGGGATCTTTGGATGGAAAGTGAATAGACGTAGATCTGTGTCATATGACGTTTTAACGTCGTGGAATCCTTCGGTAATGAGCATGGCTTGTCGTTAATTGATAGTCAATTAAAGGTCTACAGCTAGTTGTAAGATATAATAGTTTGATCAACAATAGGACCTTTTTATATATGGGGAAGAGGCCTCCGGCGAATCAAAACTTTGTATTATGTCATCAGTAGATAGAGTATTATGTAATCCATAACGACTATTAAGGTTGAGCAACTACCGCATATTACACAATTTATATGGCTTATTACCAATATGAATTGACCTCTAAAGAATTAAGGATGTCATACTATGACTGTTTGAATTATATTATACGATATTAAAGATTACTCCAAATCCACAGATGCACCAGGAACGTAAGGTTCGACCAAGAATTTCGAAAACTTTTTCAACTTCTCCAAACCTCTAACTTCTGTATTTACCAAAGGAACTTTAACCAAATGGAAATCTTCATAAAGTTCATCCATCTCACCGAGGTATTTGTTTTGCATCTTTGATCTCGATTGACATCTTTTACAGTTATCATCAGGTTGTGTGAACAAGAGCTGATTGACAATGATTGAATTGACATCGATGTTATAAGAATTCAACTCTTGGATCAAACGTTCACTTTCATAAAGCGATAAGAATTCAGCAATACATACAACGACAAAAGTTGTTAGCTCAGGGTCTGTGAATTGTTCGTTGATCAACTTTGTCAGTTCTTTCAATTCGTTCATCTTATTCATCATACCGTTGGTATCAACACCACCCATTGACCCTAACAGACCACCAAATCTACCAGCAAGTTCATCGAATTTAGCCAATAATTTGGAAAACGTTTGTGGAAGTTGTAAGAATCTTAAAGTATGACCCGTTGGTGCAGTATCAAAGATGATTGTATCATATGAGATTTCATTTGGATTATCATCGGTTCCACTAGTACCTTGTTTCTTGATATGTTTCAAAACTTCCATGAAACTGAGAGCTTCATCGATACCTGGGATACTCGATGTTATATCACCCATCATACCTTTGAATGGATCATTTGGATCATTGTTCAATTCACTGGCGGTTAAATCTTGCATTGTAGAAGATGGGTCAATCTCCATACATGAAAGGTTATCCATTCCTGTGACTTTTCTAGCGTCTTTATTGAATTTCTCACCAAATGCATCAGAAAGGTTATGAGCAGGATCAGTTGAGATCAAAAGGTATTGCTTTTGTGGGTTGTTAAGTGCCAATTGGATTGAAATTGATGAAGATGAAGTTGTCTTTCCAACACCACCTTTACCACCAACAAAGATCCATTTGAGTGAATCGTGGTTGATGATTGAGGATTTAAGGTTTGGTTCTGGTGCTTCAAAGTCAATATCTGTGGACATTGCTGTTATGATTGGAATATAGTTGATGATATTGCTTTGATCAAATATGTACTATAATTCTTCGCTATTATATTTATGTATCAATTCGACATATCGAAAATGAAAATATAGAACAGCCTAGCGATATATCGATAGCACAAATTTTGGAATCTTCTAGAATGCAGTCACGTGCCTATGCACGTGCTTTAATTGATAACAATCAGTGCTTCGCAACCAACATGTGCAAATTAAAACCGTAATTATAAGCGCTAGCTGCTGTAGCTACGTCTATATTTATTGTAAGGCAACAGATAAGAGTGCTAATTATGGGTTATATATCATCGTTAGATGACACAGCTATTGATTCCATGCTATATGCAGTCATATTTCATGGTACTTGATATTAATCAATGCAATATTGACGATAGTACACAGATAAATATATCACGGATCTCCGTGTCCCATTGATTAGATCTTATAACCTGTAAGCAAATGGTTATATACCGACAACGCAAAATATGTCTGCATAGTTTACTTTATAAAAGAAAAAAACACCCACATATCCCGATGCTTTAAGTATGGTAAATCCATGTCAAGAGCTAAGTCAAACTGCGAATTTATACATGAACTTGGTAGTTATACTCTTCAAATTATCGCCGACTTCGTCTTCTGGGTAACTGTGTATTTGTGCCAGTTTCTGTGTGTTTTTTTTTTTTTTCAGTTCTCAACAGGCTAAATTTGCTTTGGCGTACCGCGTGGTGGCCATCAGGCGGTGTTCTTCCCCTTTTAGTACTAGCACGTATAGTTATAATTTTTCCGAGCATTGTGATGAGGGGTCATAGGTATGACCGTTGGGCTTGGTGTAGCTGGACACCAGGTCGTATAACGTGTCTGAGCCTGTACATATGTGCTGCTACAGCGAAAAGTGGTGGCTTTGAAAGTGGCAGAGGTATCAATTGTAGAAAGCGTTTGATATATAAGTTGTTGTACTACAGCAGCGAAGTTTGACACCAAATTATTTGTTAATTCGTCACCGCCAGTCTGACTCCTCATCGCACTCGAAAAGTTTCTTTTTTTCTGTTTTTTAACCGCCAAACTCACATACAAATCCCAATTTTATGTTCGGTGTTCAGTTGATTTCCCGCACATGACTGAAAATATATTTTTAAATTTTAAATTTTTCTCTGGCTTAACGCTGATGATGAAATTAATCAACGTCTGCGCTGCAAGTGTAAGCTGCACTAATAATTGTACTGCAACACTAGCTACTAAGAGAGGGTTTTATAAAATTGTATTTACACGATTCGCAGATTCTTCTTCCAAAAAATTTGTTGTATCTTATATTCTTCTTCTGTTTAGCCTATTTGTTGTCTTCTAACCTTCACCTTCTCGTCGTTGTTGAGGTTTGTTATCTGTGCTTCAATTGATCACCAACTCTGAGTGGATTTGAATAAGTCATCGACAGCAAGCAATAATACAAATCGCTATTCAACTTCAGACATATTAGTCCACAGAAGATAGAGAGAAGTTGCATTTTATTCATATTCATAACCATATTTATATTCATAAGCACACATCACAGCAATGTTCTCAAGAGGCTCCAGAAGACTTCTTTCAACATCCGTGAGACAGCTCCAAGCTGCCTCACAGGCCCCAAAATCCACTATTCCTCCAACGATCAAGCGTTCTCCAATCAAGAAGTTTGCCAAAATCGCATGGAGAACAACTTGGATCTCTGCTCTCTTAGGTTCCGCTTACGTTGCCTACCAGATCTATGACGAGTCTAACCCAAGACAACAACAACAACAATCTCCAACTTTACCAAACGGTGCTCCAAAGAAGACCGTTGTCGTTCTCGGTTCAGGTTGGGGTGCCGTTTCTCTTTTGAAAAACCTCGACTCTACTTTGTACAACGTTATCGTTGTCTCTCCAAGAAACTACTTCCTTTTCACCCCATTGTTACCATCTGCTCCAACAGGTACCATCGAACTCAGATCCATCATTGAACCAATCAGATCCATCTGTAGAAGATTGACTGGTGAAGTTATCTATCATGAGGCTGAAGCCACTGACGTTGATCCAAAGTTGAAAACTGTCTCCATCAAGAGCATCGATGGTGAAGTTCAAACTTTATCTTATGATTACCTTGTGATGGCTGTTGGTGCTAAACCAAACACTTTTGGTATTCCAGGTGTCTACGAGAATGCAAGTTTCCTTAAAGAGGTTCCAGATTCTCAAGAGATTAGAAAGAAAATCTTGGATAACATTGAATTGGCTGCTGCTTTACCAAAAGGTGATGCTGAAAGAAAGAGATTGTTGTCCTTTGTCGTTGTCGGAGGTGGTCCAACAGGTGTTGAATTTGCCGGTGAATTGCAAGATTTCGTTGATCAAGATTTGAGCAAATGGTATGGAAAGGGTGTCTCTGAAGATATCACTGTCACTTTGGTTGAGGCATTGCCAAACATCTTGAACATGTTCAACAAGGATTTGATCAAATACGCCCAGGACACTTTCCAAGAGGAGAGAATTGAATTGAGATTGAAGACAATGGTTAAGAAGGTTGACAGTAAGATCATCACTGCTGCTATCAAGAAGGACGACGGTACTACCGAAGTTGAAGAGATTCCATACGGTATGCTTGTTTGGGCCACCGGTAACGGTGCACGTGACGTGACTGTTAACTTGGCTAAGAAATTGCCAAAGGAGAGTCAAACTTTTGCTAATCGTGGTTTGTTGATCGATGAGGAATACTTGAAGGTTCTCGGTGATGACTCTATCTTTGGTATCGGTGACTGTACTTTGTCCAAGAAGTTTGCTCCAACTGCCCAAGTTGCATACCAAGAGGGTATCTATCTTGCCAAGTTGTTGAAGAACTTGGCAATGATTGACTCTTTGAAGTACGAATTACAGAACAGTAACGAGAACAACAGTGACAAGTCCAAGATCATTTCAAAGATTGACAACTTGGCCAACTTCAAGCCATTTGAATACAATCACCTTGGTGCCTTGGCTTACATTGGTTCCGAGCGTGCCATTGCAGATTTATCATGGGGTAACTGGACTAAGCTTTCATTGGCTGGTTCTTTCACCTTCTTGTTCTGGAAAGTTTCATACGTGGCCATGTGTCTTTCTTTCAGAAACAGATGTCTCGTTGTCTTGGACTGGGTTAAATGTGGTGTCTTTGGTAGAGATTCTTCAAAGGAGGCTTAAGCTTATGCAGTTTTTATGAATTTAATGGGTGTGGGTAGATTATTGCCATGAATTTATAGAGGCATTAAAACTACAACCATTATCTTACAATATAGTATAAAATGATACAATTGAATGTTATTGAACATGTAATGAAACTTGTGCGATGT
>JAJLRR010000210.1:0-30261 GCA_030567175.1 Williopsis lachancei
TTTTCAGCTCTTTTCTTTTAGCAGAGTTTATAATAACTCGATCTGAATTTTAATCCTTGTGGCCGCTCGAGAGAGGATGAGAGTTCATCGGCAATGAGTTCATGTTAAGGTGTATTGTCTAGACATGAGTAGCCTCGACCTCAGCTTCGACTGATTTGCCCAGTAGCTGCTGCCGCCACAACAAAACCTCACATTCCCACCCAATCACAAACACCGCAGTGGTCAGCGGATCGGACTTTGCCCAACGCTTAAAGGGCTAACCCACAAAAGAAAAAAAAACGACCTGTCGAGCTACTGCTGATCCAAGATCCATAACAAATTTATTTTTTTGTCTAATTGCACATGCACTCTTAAACAAATTTTCACAGACTGGTTTTTATCTCTCTTTTGTGATTACTCCAGACCAGCTGACACGTATTCTTCATAGGATAATGTCTGCCACGTTCGTTTCAGGAAGTCAGGCAAATGCCACAGACGATTCAGTCACCGAGGTGAAGAAGACCGGTAACGTTGCACAACTCACCACCGAGACCAAGACCGCCATTGATTTGCACGGTAATGTCTTCAACGTGCCAGATTATACCATCAAGGATATCCTCAGTGCAATTCCAAAGCATTGTTACGAGAGAAGATTACTCCAATCGTTGGGTTATGTTGTCAGAGATATCACATGTATGGTGATCATTGGTAACATTGGTTACAGATTGATCCCATTGGTGGAGAACCAATTTGTCAGATTTGTGCTTTGGAACGTTTATTCTTACTGTTTAGGTCTTTTCGGGTTCGGTTTATGGATTTTGGCACATGAATGTGGTCATGGTGCCTTCAGTGATTATGTCTGGGTTAACGATCTCGTTGGTTGGATCATTCATTCTTATTTATTAGTTCCTTACTTCTCATGGAAATTCTCACATGGTAAACATCATAAGGCAACAGGTCATCTCACAAGAGATATGGTTTTTATTCCATACACGAAGCAAGAATACGTTGAGATGAAGGGAAAATCTACAATTGCAGAAGTCACTGAGGAGACTCCAATTGCAAGTTTCTTGACCCTTGTCTTCCAACAGGTCGGTGGTTTACACACTTACCTTTTCACAAATGCCACCGGTCAACCACAACCAGGTTATTCTGCTCTGGGTAAGTCTCATTTCAACCCAGCTTCTCCAATCTTTGAGAAGAAAGAGTACTGGTTCATTGTTCTTTCCGACATTGGTATGCTTTGTACTTTCTCCCTTGTTTACTGGTGGTCAAAGACATTCAGTGTCTGGTCTGCTTTCATCAATTGGTTTGTTCCATTCATGTGGGTTAACCACTGGTTGGTCTTTGTCACTTTCCTACAACATACCGACCCAACCATGCCACATTATGATAACGAAGAGTGGACTTTTGCCAAAGGTGCCGCTGCTACAATCGACAGAAACTTTGGTTTCGTCGGTCAACACATCTTCCACGATATCATCGAGACACATGTCTTGCATCATTACGTCTCAAGAATCCCATTTTATAACGCAAGAGAGGCAAGTGCTGCTATCCAAAAAGTTATGGGTGAACATTATCGTTATGATGGTGAAAACATGTGGGTTTCATTGTGGAAGGTTATGAGATCTTGTCAGTTCGTCGAAGGTGAGAATGGAGTAAGAATGTTTAGAAACGTGAACGGTATCGGTCTCAAGCCAACTGACAACAAGTTGTAAGGTTACTTCATACTATTCACAATGAATTAAGGGTATCTGGTATAATAAAACTCTTAGAGCCATATGAGTTATGCTGTGGTGTTCTCAGCTTTTACTGCATGGCAATTTTTTCAATTCAAGATTCAAAATTCAAATATATGGAACATCGGGGTAACCATATACTGTAGTATTTGTTTTCTGTTCAATTAGTTGTATGACTAGACCTTTTTGACATTAGCCTTTATATATAAGAGTCCGCTATAATACGTTGATTGTAATTCTGTTTCAAATTCGCGTAGTGAAACACTAGTGTGCCGATTTTCTTAGAAAAAATCCACAAAGTTGATAAAATGACACTCTGCGCCTCCTTAAAAACACCAATTGGCGAACTAGTACCAGCTTAACAAACAACTACTAAATCATCGACACATCCAAAGAATCACTCAATTGAACCCGAAATCAATAACAAGGAACGTTCATCATGAGTTGGCAGGGATTTAAAAAGGCTGTTTCAAGAGCCGGTTCGCAGGTATGTGACATCTTTTTATCCAGCGTAAAAACATTGATTTGTGTGCATCCATACTAACACCCAATTATAGGCAATGACCAAGAGTTCGGACAAAACAAGTGATAAAGATTATGATATCGAAGAAAGACGTTACAAGACGTAAGTTTGTTATCCTTTGATTTACGTCATATGTATTGAAACGAATAATTATACTAACCACGTTCAACTTTTTCCCTTTAGTCTTGCAAAGGCTGGTAGAGATTTGGAGAAAGAAGCCAAGGGATATTTGGATTCCCTTCGTGCAGTTACAAACTCACAAGTTCGTATTGCAGAGACAATCAGTTCGCTTTATGATGATTCCAAGTCAATGGGTGGCTCCTCAAACGTTGGTAACTACTACTTACAATGTGTCACAGAGTTCGACTCCGAGACTGTGAAACAATTGGATGGTCCATTCCGTGAAACTGTTTTAACTCCAATCACCACATTCACACAGTACTTTGCTGAAATCGATGAGGCAATCAAGAAGAGAGCACATAAGAAGGTTGACTATGAAGGTGCAAAGGCCAAAGTACGTCGTCTAGTGGACAAACCGGCAAAGGATGCCTCCAAGTTACCGAGAGCAGAGAAGGAATTGCAATTAGCAAAGGAGATATATGACCAATTAAATGACCAGTTGAAGGAAGAACTACCACAGTTGATCTCTCTCAGAGTTCCATATTATGATCCATCGTTCGAAGCTCTTGTGAAAATTCAAATGAGATTCTGTACCGAAGGTTATGCCCGTTTGGCCCAAATTCAGAACCATTTAAACCAGGAGGATCGTGACGCTTATTCACAAGGTTTGTTGGATGACCGTATCAGTCAACTGTTGACTGAGATGAGTCAATTGCAAATCACATCCTTTGTCAAATGATCCGGGAACTAGTATATCGTTCAATGGTCTCTGTGTATATGTATTTGAACAAATTTCACTCTTTTGTATGGCTTTTTCTTCCTTGACCGTTTCAAGCTGTAGCTGATCTCGCTCTTAACATTAGGTATGAAGATAACTGAACCTTATGTATCTTGCTCATCTCCATCATCTCCGCCTGTAACGTTAATAGCCCTCTTGAGGTTTACCGTAACGTGCGGCTTTATGCACCCCAAACAGCCTCTCCCGCCCTCACCCGTACACCACAATGGAAGCGTGTAGAAGGAAATCCAGCCCAACAGCCAAAATCCAATTTTATTGTTAGGCGCTGATCATCAACCAAATTAATACTACAACCACAGCTTAAGTATATAATTGTAGCCAGGAAAAAAAAACAGGCCGGCTTTAAATAATAAGACGGAGACTGTAATCGCCAGAGAGGACGAATTGCTTGTTTTGGATAGCTAATTCAGAGGTTGAAGGGGGAATTGAGAGGGAAGAACTAATCGTGGAGCAAATCATGTTGGACTTCCTGAGGTTTCTAGGCTCGCTACTACTGGTTCTCTCACGGCGGTTGAATAGCCGCTATGTCTCCAAACTACGAAAGCTTTATGGTAAATTAGGGTATATGGCGGTAAACCACCAGACGCTGTTCATACTGGTGCCGTTGGCTGTTGGATTCATACTTTCATATCCATCAATGTACTCGCTGGTTAACTCACCAGAGCCTCTGGACTTAAGCTACGTGACGAAGATAACACCAGGAGGTGATGATCCTTCAGTTGGGATCAAACAAGTTTGGTTTGCCAATACCGACTCGAATATGAAATCTTTCCTCAATGAGGTGCTGCATACACAGAATATATTGCTTGATGGAATACCCAGAGATGAAGTGAACTTAGTAACGCCCTGGAATCTTTGGGATAATGACGCAGATAAGCTCAATAAAGATCAATCACCCTTGAAGACTATGAATTCAGAGAGATCGTTAATATCAGGCACAATAGTAAACGGAATGGTAAGGAGAATCGATGCGATCAGGGTAGCCATGATCTATACCAATGGCAGTTTTGCTGAGATTTGGGATAAGAACGCTGCTATTTTGAATTTAACTGAACACCGGTCTGAGATAACAGATGAAGAACCAAAAGTTTATACCTTAAGAACTTCAAAACTGGGTTCAATTGATCAAGTAGTACTTATATGCTGCTACTTAGCAATCGGGTGTTATATCCTGGTTGCAGCAAGCAAGCTGACTATGATCACTTCTAAAATTGGGCTGTTATTAGCATTATCAGTCGACATTAAGCTATCTTTATTCGCATCTGCAACTCTCACGTCATACTTCTTTTCGGTGGATTTCCATCAAATACCAATCCAATTGCTACCATTCCTTGTCTGTGTATGTGGCCATGAAAACGTTTCAAGACTTTTGACCACTCTTTCATCCATACCTGGTGAAAAGGATGTTCCTCATAGACTCTCAAATGCACTGGAAAAATATGGTCCCAAGTCGGCATTGATATTATTGACTGACCTATTTATACTCAGGGTGTTTTGTCTCTTTGGAAATTCAAAGATTTTATGTATCTTTGTCTCTATAGCATTGGTCCTTGAACACATTTTCCTCTTGACATTCTTCATCGCAGTTTTGAGTATAGATACATATCGTTTGGAACTTGGCGACCTAATGGATAATAGAGATACCATAGGAAAGCTACCATTCTCAAACACAACTAGTGGCTTTGTTGTTTTAATAGTATATCTCTTATACTTCAACTTGAGAATCGGTGTGAGTGGCACCGTGGATCTCTCAAATCCTTTACACAAGATCTCTTCAGAGATTTTTGAATTGGTGAAAGCTTCAAAGGCAATTGTAACTGTTGATTCGCCATTAATTAAAGGTGACGTCTATTGGAACACATCATATACTTTCGATATCTACTTTGTACTAGAGTTCTTGTTACTCTTGGTGTTTTGTCTTTCATTGTCCATGATTGCTTTAAAATATTTTGCAAAATCATTAGATGAAGAGGTCCCTGTTGAATTGGAACATACAACAGATCATTGTCTACAGACAAAGGTCCTAAGTGGCTCACATTTCCTTGATATTATCAACATCACAACTTCAAAATCTCCTTTCATAGTGTCAATAGGTTTAGATCATAAAGTTTTGATATGGTCTCCTTTAACACAACCGATGACTGCTCCATCTCAATTACCACTCCCAAAGGGATCATGGCCCGTCGCCAGGGTTGTTCTAAGCAATAATGGAAACCATGTTGCAATCTTTTCAAAATCAGGAGCTGTACAGTGTTGGTCAAGGCTTTCGATGACCTGGATCTGGAGATTTGAACTCCCCGAATTGAAGAATTCAATATTGGAGACTTTCTTTAGGCAAAGAAGCATACCGGCATTTTTACTGAGAAAGAAGAAACTTGAGGCTAAGGGATCAAGGCGAAATAGTATGGTTTCGATATCTTCTGCTTTTGATCATACTGCTAATATGGTTGAAGAACCCGAAGATTTGGTAATCGTTTCTAAAACTGGTGAAGTTTTCACTATAACAGATGGTAAGATCACCCGTGAAAAGCTTCCCTCTCCACTAGCAACATGTTCAAAGTTGATAACACCACGTGTAAATGATCGTTTGGTATCATTCACTGAAGATAATCAAATCTTGGTGTCTACTGCTGTGAACAACAAATGGAAATCTAGAGTGATCACTGTCGATAGACATAGATTCAATAATCCAAGTGTTGCACCAACATCACCAAATGAACCTCAACTGACAAAAGCTGAGATGGTTATAGTTCCATTTGTTGGTTTCATGGTGCGTGCTACATCTAAAGTTGCAGAATTAATCGATGTACAAACTGGTATTTTGATCAAATCTTTTGAGATTAGACCGTTTAACCGTGGAACTTTCCGTGTATTCCATGATCAACCAACACATTGTAAATTTTGTGGTTCTGTATCGACAGCATCATTTTCTGTTGCTTATACATGTAATCATGATGTTGTGGTTCATACTTTCACCGTTGATCATAGAGCAAAGACATCTATATGTCTTCGTGTTGAGCGTGATCCAAGAGAGATTAGATGTGTTGGTTTTGAACAAGTTACAGAACATGTTCATGAAGAGCATGATATTGAGGCATGGAGTGTGACTGATACAAACCAGATAATGGGTATAAAGAGACGTGAGACTAGTATTACTTTTTCATCGTCAAACACTACAACTTCTGGATTACGTAGACGTCATAATCATGGATTACAAAATTCATTTACGAATATGAATAGTCAAAAGGAATTAGATCTTTGGGAAGGTTGGACTCTTAGTGCACATGGTAAATTTGACGTCTATGATATACCTTATTCTGGAGGTTTATTGGTCAATTCAATTTCACAGATTGCCAAATTTGGACATAAATCAATTGTTGTTGGATTTGGTAATATTATGAAGATTTTATATCTTGGTAAAGATGATATTTATCATCAGGATGATAATAAACCTGAGAGTGGATTAAGTTTCGTTGAGAAACGGAGACGGAAGCACAATGCTAGGCCCTCGGTATACGGTAATGATGATGAACATATGTTCTCTGGATCTATGGAAAGAGTTGGTTTCCCAGAGATTTAACATATAGTCATTCGTAATGAACGTTATAATAATATCATTGTATATTCGAATAAATCTATTTAATTAAAGTAGTTCAAATCTGTTGCTTTGTTAACTCATGACATCTGGTTAAAGTGCAGATACGTAGATCGTTGTAATATAATGAGAAATTTATATCAACGTCGCCACTGCAGTACGATGCCAGATATTATGCATCACATTGAAGACTTTGCATATAGTTGATGTATAAGCTAAGTCACGTCACAGATCAAACATCAAGGTACTGATGGGATAGTCATTCTGGTATTGACTTTTCCAAGACGGTGGCAGTAATTTGTGATATATCAGTTGTAAGAACTGGTCAACTATCACTCGTTGAATGGGATAGCACGATCTTTGTTAGTATCGATGACAATCAGCCAGTCATAATTACGCGGATTATTAGACAATTCAGTGGTTTATTAGCAAATTGCCATGCATCAATGAGTAGTGTACCGCATTTCACATCTTCGATGATCAACCGTTAGCAGTCAAGATTGTGTTAACAATAGACCAGGGTTAATCTTGAGTATTGGTAGTGAAGCAGTTGTTGAATAACCTTCCTTATTGGAGTATATTTCTCCCCTGCTCCGTTCTCACCTTCTGTATTCATATCACATGCTGGATAGACCCCATGCTGCCTAGGCTTATGACCACTAGCTTTATTGCCAGCATATTGTCGTTCTGGATGCGCAGTGCATCATGATAATATCGTCCTCTCCGGGTAGGCTAATTGAAATTCACTGCAGAGAACCACTGATCAGCTCCCAACCAGCCAACCGTTATTCAGCTTAATCCTGCTCAGATTCCACGATCTACTTAATCGGACTAATCATCGTTGTATAATGTGCACCGTAATTTTACCGCCGTCCGCTAATTGTTAGAGATAATACTGATCCACTGCCCAGTTCCGACAGACCTCTTCGACTTTTTACGCTGCGCTCTCTGAACAATGCGAAGCGCTTGCGCGGGGTGCGAGAGAGTGTATAAAGTTTCCCTTTTGGGCGAAAGCTGTCTGGTTATCGCTGCGCGCAGACTTTCCCAAAGAGGCAAAAATTAGTGATAAGAAAAGAATTCCTCTCAATTACAGCGCTTAATACTTTTGACAGAAGGCCTGGGGGAGGGATAATACAATCTATCCATCGTTCAATGGATCTATATAAAGAGAGGAAAGTTTCTTCTCCGGTGATTCAACTTGAACGACATCTCATCTCATCAACAACCACAACTCGCTTTCATATTCATATACTTTAAACAATGGAGCGTTTACAACAGATCGCCTCACAGGCTACCGCTGCAACTGCTAAGCCAGCTTCCCCAGCTCATCCACTTGACCCGCTTTCCCCAGAAGAGATCAGTGCTGTTGTCGCTGTCGTCAAGAAGGAGTACGGTTCCCGTAAGATTTCCTTCAACACCATCACCTTGAGAGAGCCAACCAAGAAGTCATACTACGCATGGAAGGAGAAGAATGGCTCTGTCCCACCAAGATTGGCACAATTCTTCCTCTTGGAGTCTGGTAAGACTGGTATCCAGGAAGGTATCGTTGACATTGACAACTTGGTCATCACCGGCTTGAAGAACATCGAAGGTGTCCAACCAATCTTGACCGTTGAGGACTTGCAATCCACCGAAGAAGTTATCAGAAAGGACCCAACTGTCATTGAGCAATGTCGTATCTCTGGTATCTCACCGGATGAGATGCACAAGGTCTACTGTGACCCATGGACCATCGGTTACGATGAGAGATGGGGTGCTGCTAAGAGATTGCAACAAGCCATGATGTACTACAGACCACATGAGGACGATTCTCAATACACTTTCCCATTGGACTTCGTTCCAATTGTGGACACTGAGGAGAAGAAGGTCATCTTCATCGATATTCCAAACGTTAGAAGACCACTTTCAAAGCAACCAGCAACCAACTTCTACCCATCCGATGCTGTCAAGAAGCACGGTTACAGAACTGACACAAAGCCAATCAACGTTACACAACCAGAAGGTGTCTCTTTCAAGTTGACCGGTAACATCATGGAGTGGTCAAACTTCAAATTCCACATTGGTTTCAACTACAGAGAAGGTATTGTTCTCTCCGATATCTCATACAATGACCATGGTGATGTCAGACCAATCTTCCACAGAATGTCTTTAGCCGAGATGGTTGTTCCATACGGTGACCCTTCATTCAAACATTTCAGAAAGCACGCCTTGGACATTGGTGAGTACGGTGCTGGTTACATGACTAACCCATTGGCTCTTGGTTGTGACTGTAAGGGTGTCATTCAATATTTGGATGCACACTTCTGTGACAGATCTGGTTCTCCGTTGACCGTTGAGAACGCTGTCTGTATCCATGAGGAAGATGAAGGTATCTTGTTCAAGCACTCTGACTTCAGAGATGACTTTGCCACTACCATTGTCACAAGAGCCACCAGATTGGTTATTTCTCAAATCTTCACAGCTGCCAACTACGAGTACTGTATCTACTGGAACTTCTTGCAAGATGGTTCTATCAGATTGGACATCAAGCTCACAGGTATACTGAACACCTACTCGGCTAACCCAGATGAGAAGACTGGTCCATGGGGTACCACTGTTTACCCACAAGTCAACGCACACAACCATCAACATTTGTTCTCTTTGAGAATCGACCCAAGAGTCGATGGTGACAACAACTCCGTTGTTCAATCCGATGTTGTTCCATCCGAATTCCCATTGGGATCAGTGGAGAACCCATACGGTAATGGTTGGTACGGTAAGGGAACCGTCTACAAGACTGTTAAAGAGTCCATCTCACATGCTTGTGCTGAGACTTCAAGAACTTGGGATATCATCAACCCATCTAAGATCAACCCATACTCCGGTAAGCCATCTTCTTATAAGATTGTCTCTACTCAAACTCCATTGATGATGGCTAAGGACAACTCTGTTCCAGCAAAGAGAGCTCCATGGGCTAAGAACACAGTCACAGTTGTCAAGTACGACGAGGACAGAGTGTATCCATCAGGTGTCCATGTGCCACAATCATCCGGTGATGGTAACTTTGGTATCAAGGAATGGATTGGTGATGGTTCAGACAACATTGAGAACACCGATATCTTGTTATTCCACACATTCGGTATTTCACATGTTCCAGCTCCAGAGGATTACCCATTGATGCCAGCAGAGCCAATCACATTGTTGATCAGACCAAGAAACTTCTTCACTGCTAACCCAGCTTTGGATATTCAACCATCATTTGCTAGAACTACTTCTGAAGTTAAGGCTAATGGTGCTACACAAGTCAAATCATTCTTGGATAAGACTTCAAGATTGGCTAATGCTCAAACGTGTTGTAAGAAGTGATTTAAAACGGTTGGGGAATAATTTATATACATACATAGTTACTAATATTTGGTGTTAAAATTTAATATGAAGTTTGATATTGTAGTCGATCTTTATACATGAGCTTACATTTTTCATGCGTTAATGTGTCCCTTGCTTATCGCCTGCATATTGATGCAGAGATTTCGTTTTCTTGACTTTATAACGAAATTTTTGGTAAATGTTAGTAAGTATTAACTATTCAGAAATGAAAGTGGCCGAAACTAGAATTAAAGAGCATGAGCTGATGACGCTATGCTTCAGCAGCTACAGCTAGTGAGTCTCATGAACAGTACAAGCTAGACGAAATTTTACTGGTCGTCAGCTCAATATTGGGGACATGGCTCATGCGCACGAAAATCGCACCGGCCAAATGGTCAGTCGCATTAGTTATGTCAGCTACACACGAATCTCAAATTGTACGATAGAGACAGGTCATCGTATATATAAATAGAGATTATAATCTAATGTTACACAAGATTATTTATGATAAATATTAACAAAGTATGTTATCAGTACTCCTCTGATTTATTCTGGGACTGGAGGATAATGGACAACGTTCTCTTCTAATTTTCTAGAGTTTCGAAGACTTAAATACGTATTCCATGCAATACTAATAAGGTTAACACTTAACAGTTGATGCTGAACAGGTACAAATCCAAGGTTAACCATTTGAAAAGCAGGCCAGACTAACCAATTTGTCTTCAAAGTTGGCCACCAATTCTCCTTTAATTTGGACTTTGTCTCTTCAATTGGCCTGAATTCCAACATTGACATCACAAAGTAATAAAGCGGTATACCTATTGGTGCCCATATTAACTGATCCACTGCAGTTCTTGCAACTGCATCTTTTGTCTTGTTTACAAATGCATATCTAGAATGGAAATATCTATTTGGAACATGGATCGATGATAGTAGTCTGTACCATCTATCACCGATGAATGAAAAGACACAAGAACCGTATATCACTCCTCTCAATGTTCTCATTGCATCATAGTTATATCCAAAGGTTTTGTTTGGAGACTTATTATGTGGATCTGGGAACCCCAATTGGGCAATGACGTCTCCGGTACCAAATAGGAAACCGGTCATCAGAGCGTTGGTGAGTTTTGGATGAGTCTTTAGACGACGTTGGTATAGAGCGAGCATCTTCAATTGCAAATATGTGTCGTTGTATGTTGGATCAATGGTAGCTCAAAACAGTCCTGTTCAGTTCTTGTACAGCTCACTATGATCAATTGGCCGGCTAATACGATAAAGTTTTCACTTGCTTTGTTTCTAATTCGAGCTCCCTACAGCCTTGCTCTTTGATAAAATTTCGATTTTTTTCCTTTGTTCTTCCAATTTGCGATAAGATCTTCCAAGTATGTTTTTTTTTACTAAGTTTTTGCTGACTAATACGTTACTTCATATATTCATGTATGCTTATGTAATATCAAACCATTACTGTATCAGTATCTTGAATCTCTTCAAGCATCTGTCTCAGAATCTTTGCATTATCCACAAACTCGGTACATTCTTCACTCCAATAATCCATCATCATTATAGAGTCTCTCAACAGTTTATCAAGCTTTTGTCTATCAAAATATTTCCATTGAAATCTTTCATAAAATCCCCATACCAATACACAACTTGTAAAGACAACTCTTACGTAAAACCAACTACCAAAATGTCGATGAGAAGATAGAGAAATATCCAATAATTCCATAGATTCTGCACCTTGATGTAAGATCTCTTGGATCATTGGATTTTCACAGTATTCTTCACCAGTCTCATGTAACAACAAGTAAAACAAAGGTCTGAATAAGATAACACGTACGGCAATAAGACGAGTCTTGATAAATTTAACAACTTCAGGCAGATTATCACCATGCTCGGCGATCAATTTATCCAAAGTTGGAGAGTCCACGGCTCCTGCAGATCCTGTTGAGCCTGTTGGTCCTGGAACTGATGTTGATGCAGGTGATGATTCATTTGAGGTGTTTTGACTTTGACTTGAAGTACTGTTCAATTCGTATCTTAGAGTTGCATCTTGAACTTTTGTATCTTGTAACACAAACCCATACGGTTTCAACTCTTTGTTGATCTCCGGTAATGATTTGGACAGTTGTGATACCAACGATCTTTCAACTTTGTTCAGCTCTTCCACCAATGAGCCTGTTTTAAGAAGCATTTCAGTGATGGAATAATTTGACCAATTAGGAATATAATTTCCACCATCAAAGTCTAAAAGAGTTGATTCTGATGAATTCCCCAGATCTTTTGTAGGTTTATTAATCGGTACGTAAAATTCATCCATTATTCTATTTTCAAATCTTCTCAAAACAATCTCCGTTAAGAAGAAGAACCAAGTTGCTTCATCATTTGTATTCATAGATTTTTGAACAGGAGGATTTGGATAAATGCTTGAGAATGGGAAATTAACAATACCACTTGGTTTAACATTTGGGGATAATTCGACTCTTAATTCAGATTCATATTTGATACAACAATGGAATATACGTTCTAAAAAGATATGTTCACTCTTAGAAAATTGTTTCCCTTGCTTTTTATGGTTACTCAGTAGATCCATAATTAGAGTAGAAGCCTTAAATAATGTCTTCCATGATTTGAGAGGTTGAAGATTATACATCCAAAAATGTGTCTTTGCCATATAGAACTGTATCAAATTTAAATCACTCTTGTGAATTTTGGAGTTTTTTAAAGTGTTTAGATATAATCCAATTTGAAATAGTTCTAACGCCCTTGGATAGACATTTGATTTCTCATCATTTGAATTCTTATAATCTAAAAGGTTTGTCATTGTATAAGGTTTTGCCATTGCTCCACATGCAGCAATTGTGAATAAGACAGGTAATGGAATTGTAGAATCCGATGACGATGATGACGTATGGAAATTGGTAAAGATATTCACATTATTGTCTTTTGATATTGAGTCTAATAGAATATTTGCAGTTGCATATAAGGCTTTCGAATCAACAGTTGGACTTTTATTTGCAACGTTTTCAAGATATGAAGTTATATCGTTGAGTAAATGATCTTTCAACTGTGATCCAATTGTTATTAGTTCTTCATCTGTAAAAGTTTTAAACAGTTCGTCTTTATCTGCATCTGAATTGATGTCATCTACCTTGACCTCAATTCTTTGTGTGAAAGGTGGTAATGAATATTTCTGGTTATATACTGGCCATTTAAGGACACCTTCGGCCCTTGTGAACCACGTCTTGGGGGGAGTATTTTGTTTGAGAGACGATGACTGCGTGTTATCTTCAGGTTTGGTGTTCGTTGATCTGTATACACAGACCACTTTACTCTTCAGACATCTTCCACAGGACGGTTTACCCAAATCACAGCGCACTTTTTTAGTTCGACATGAATCACAAGCTGTCAAGGTTCTCTTCTTTGGCTGTGTGGTAGGTTTTCTTCTTCTCGGGAGTGGCTGTTGATGGTGATGCTGCAGCTGTTCCTGCACAAGGTGTATCTGCTGTTGGTGTGGCGGTATGCCGAGAATCTGGGTCTGCTGTGGGAATTGTTGTTGAGCATGGATCGTTGGTTGGTTATACAATCCCATCGGCATATGTGGAGGTATTTGATGCTGCTGCTGCTGCTGCTGTTGATGGTATAAGCCATTCTGGTTCTGAGAACCAAACTGTGGTAGTATCTGTTGCATTTCAGGTGAGATCCATTGCTGGTTCGGTGCATGTTGTGGAATCTGCGCTTGTTGCTGTTGCTCACCCGGGAACGAACCCTGACTGGCGTTGTTCTCCGTAGAGCTACTCAAACCATCCTCACTTGTCCCAGTGTAAGGACCCGTCTGGTTCCATCCGCCTATCGTATTATCATTCGAGCCATTTGGCGCCTGGTTGTTGTATTGTCCGTAGTACCCGTTAGTGTCACTATCGGGGATGTTTGGATCCATATTGGTTGCTCTTTAGCGGCGGATATGAAGGCGAAGTGTCTGTACTGACTGTGATAATGATGAGTATGAGACACTCAGGTTTGTACAAAGATCAAGAGCTTTAAAGGAAAACCGCCGTAGTGGATTGGGGAAAGAAAAATTGTTGTTTGACCGTTGGATACTTTTGATCGATCCGATATAAAAATTAGTACCCAAGACGTATAACTAAATTAGAATTATACTTGTAGTACGAAGACAGCCCAATTTAATTTTGATCTGCAGTACACCGGTCGTTTTTCTGGCGATCATCTGTGCAACTCGCCAGGGGTTGCTGCAAAAGTGCTGAAAACTACTTGGATCTCTCTGCACTGATTCTTTCGATATTTTAGCCCAGTTATTGAAACGCAGGCTCAAATTTATTATACGCAGGCTCAGTTTTGCGCTGCAACCACAAAGAAAAAAAAGAAAAATTGCGAAAAAATAAAACGTGCCGTTACCTGGAATCGAACCTGGGTCTGGTCGGCCACAACGACCTGTACTAACCACTATACTATAACGGCTGTTATTGAAAATTTCGAAAAGGCAACATAGCCGGAAGATGCACTATGAGAATAATGAAATATACAAATTTGTCAAGTCAAAGTACCGTATACTAATATTATTAGAACTAAGATGATGAATTTCATTAGTATATTGTAATATCTTGAATAAAATATAGTCATTGTTCGTGTATAAGATTAACATCGTAATTGTAGAATGATCGTCTAATTTTGGTCTCATATGGCAACATATTTTGATAATATCTTTGGTTGGAATATATCATGATAACAACTGATTATTTACAGCTACTTCTGGTAATTATCAGTAATATGTCTATAAATATTTAATATATAACTGCGACGTCGATAACTAGTTATAATATAATTAATTTTTTAAACATGGCTCAAGTCGATCTACTCCAGAAAATATTCTAAATTATTTTCCTGGAACTTTTGACTAGTGGCCAGTGTATCATAAATTATAAAAAAAAATTTATAACTCCAAATTATGTATATAAACCATCAATAATCGATATATTAATGCTCTATGAACATAAAGATATCTTTATTTTAGGTATAACTTCCCTTTTACTTCTTTTATAATCATTTTAAAATATTGTCATTATATCCAAATGAGGTAATTAATTCCGATAATTGAGATTAATATTGGAGTAAATTATAGTGTATCTCCGAGCTGTCATATATAATGTGCCGATTGTTTATCTTACTAGACGTATAATTATAACTTCAGTATCCAGCGTGTGATTGATTAGCTCAAGCGCTATTGGGAATTGATCTTTGGTAAATTGTAATGCTGTCGAACATCTAGTCATTAGACTTAGTACGAAACAGCTATTTGAGAGACTACGATATTACATATACCATTTATAGAATCAAGATTATTATTAAAATTATTATAGCATTTTATCATGCGTCTTCACGTCACGTCATTATTCATTATTAGATAGAGTATCATTAGTATAGTAGTTCGAGCTATCAACCCTTTTTTCATGTAGTCGAATATCATCTCTTTCTATGGAACACCACTTTCAACATCTTCAAATCTTTGCCTACACATAGGACAGAGGTTCTTTGACGTTTCAACGTCCAACCATTTGGCTATACAGTGCTTATGGAACCTATGTGTACACGTTCCTAAAACCAATGGACATTGATCTCCTGGATATTTGCAAGATGAACACGCCGTATCAAACGTTGCACGACAGATTCCACAAACTTCCTCCTTGGGTACATCCCATGACCAGATGGCAACTCCACGCCATTTCGTGACGTTCACTTTCATTCTGTGTTAAGCCAGCGTTTTGTGTATGGATTGGATAAAGAGCTTGCTGTCAACACTAATTGTGATCTATTGTTTATAATTGTTTACTTTTCCTCTTAACTATGTGGCGATCTATAGCGCAGCGAAAACTTTCAGAGATAAAAAAAAATAATTATTAAATCAATCGAACAGAATAAGCTTCACATCAAATCAAAACGACTCGCCAGCAGACTCACAGACGAACAGCCCCACACAGAGAGACCGTACATCACATCAAATAACAGAACCAAACCACACATGTCACTCATAATACCGGGAGACTCAATCAGCGTACCGGACTCTTTAGCCCTTGGTCCAGGCATCGTGAACTACAAACATACAACGTTACCAACTACTGCAGGTCTTCTACAATCGAATTCAAAATCCATCCATATAGAATCAAACGGCCGTCGTTATATTCCATCTACAAATGACTATGTCATCGGTATCGTGACAGGTTCATTCGGTGATTCATTCCGTGTTGCACTATCGAATTTCTCATTCCCAGTTTCATTGAGTGCAATGGCATTTCCAAATGCTTCAAAGAAGAATAGACCAAATTTGAAAGTCGGTTCGTTGGTATATGCCAGAGTATCCAGTTCTAATCCAGAAGTCGACGTGGAGATAGAATGTATGGATCCAACAACAGGGAAAGATGGTGGGTTCGGTCCTTTGGATGGTGGTTATATCATCGATGTTTCATTGGCATTTGCAAGAACGTTGTTGTTTGATAGTAAATTCCCACTTTTGAATGAATTGGTGAAAAAATGTAAATTTGAGATTGCCATTGGTTTGAACGGTAAAATATGGATCAATACAGATGATTTGAAACATACTTTGGCTTGTGCAAATGCCATCCAACAATGTCAAGAGGTACCGTCTTCTGAATTCACAACAATCATTAAAAGATGCTTTGCAAAAGTCTAAACCAATAACATCTTATCTCATCAATAAACACAATCAATATGATATGATTGCACTCTCTGGATCGTCAAATAATATCACATCAAGATGTGTAATTCTTTCATAAAATTCAATGTCTTTAACGTTTGCATCAGGTATAATCTGTAAACTTTGGGATTCATAGACAATTTCTGGTACAAGGTCTGAACAAACTTCGGAGTAGATGGTTAGATCATCTGAACTGACAACAATATTATCCATATGATTATAAGATTCAATGGTATCGAATTCTTCAGTGTAGCGTAACTCACTCAACTGATTTAAACAGACTTGTAATTCACACTGCTCTGTACTCTCTTCAATATCAACAGGTGTAAATTTGACCAAATTTTTCCTTTTTTCCAATTTACGTAATTTATGGTTAATTGAACTTTGCTTTTTGGATTTGAAAGGTGAAGAATCAACAGGTCCTTGAAGTGAAGTTGGAATCATATATCTCAATGTAGAATTCATATTGATCTCAAAGAATTTATCAAAATAGATGTATTCCCTTGGGACGTAATATTCGTTCCAATAATTATCAAAAAATCCTGGATATGGGTCTAATTTCTTCACTATTTCATTATCTTTTGGAACTTCATAGGTTTGTTTAAAATTTAACAAATTTTGTGAATCCCACCAAAATCTATAACTTCTTTTATCAGTCGACCTCGAATGTGTATTATGCAAATAATAATCCGTATTCAAATCCCATAACATCGGTTTTCCCTTTTCCCAAACATAATTTCCTAAAAAGAGATTTATAGCTTCTTGTCTTTGAGCATCAACAAATGAATTGCTATAGAATCTCTTGATACTTTCTATCATATCCCTCGAATGAGATGACCACTGGTTGATTTTCCTATAAGTTTCCATAGTATTCACAAGATGAGACCCACCATATTGTAATGCAATTGTATCACCATGATCATGGAACATTTCAGTTAAGATATTTACTATATCCGAGTCATACTCTATGAAAACATCATCTGTTATACCTAATGCGTGTAACTGATACCCCAAAGTTCTCTTTCCAATAACGAATTGAGCAGCATTTGTTCTATCAAGACAATCAATACAATTCGTACGACATATACCTTCTTGTAGCTGTGTAGAGTCAAGACTGATACCGTTATGGAAAAATCCAGTCTTCTTGATGGTATCATCAGCATAACTTTCTAAAAATTCAATGACGTCCTGACCATCAGATTTTGAAGCTCTACTCATATCCCAACTTGTATATTGTATCTTTGAATCTTCAGGTAGACATTGATTCAAGTATGTAATACAATTTTCAAATTCTCTTGAAAGTTTTGATTCTCTTGGAGTTCTTTCCTTCTGCTTAACAAGATTTAATATCAATAATGGAGCATCATATCTTTTAAACAAGTCATCAAAGTGTAATGATGCAGATGTATAAAATGGATCTATAAGGTCAATCTCTATTGGAGGTTTAGCAAGTTTCAAATTTGTAACTTCCTGTGACCAATAAAGTGGGATAGAACCACGATGTTGGACGTATGCAGTGTATCTTGGATTGTTGAAGATACCATATCTAGGATCATGGAAGCTAGTTGTTACCAAGTCTGAAACGATCTGCTCTGTTTCAACCTCATTTGCAACGTTACCTTGGTTGTTCACACCTCTTTTCAAGAATCTTGCACCTGCAAAATGATGAGATCTTCTAGCGATGATTGTGATATATACCCTTTTACTCAATATGTTTACATTTGCTTGGTCGATAAAACCATGGATTATGGGTTGGAACCAATCATAGATACCTTCAAACGTATCCATCATCGGTTTGAGCAACGAGCTATTCCACATAAACATCTCATTATATTGATCAGTGAATTTGTTAGTCAAGGGTAGACCAGTTGCCTTTTGCTTCTCCCTGAGGATGTTTCTCTGTAGGGTATTTGTCAAGTCATATGTATAACTGAAGTAAAAAGTCTTTGAAAGATCAAGGTTCATAAAAGTCGACAGAAATCTCGCCTCTTCCGAATGTTTATCAGGTCTCTTGTAATCCTTTGATATCGGTATCAGATCCGTGGCATCAATATGATAAACGTAGTGGCCACCGAGCACTGCCACTACGGATCTCTTTGTAACAACACACATGTAATAGCACTGTGTAAATCTTATGAATCCCAAGAGTCCATATGCCGTGAGTGTCTTTCCAAACTCAGGGTTTGCATCTTTCAATTTGTTCAAGACCTCGATGCTTTCCTTTCTGGTGAAAAAGACGTTATCCTCGACGATTGACAGTTCATTCTGTGGGACTGTGAGGTCAATCTCCATGACTCTAAACATGGTCTCTCTTTTATTGCTTCCAACGACATAGAGCCGCGTGTTGGTCTCGTAGATTGTGTATTTCTGAAGTGAGATGAATTTCCTTGTTTTACCGTGCTGCACGTATCCCTGTTGAGATAGAGGTGGAAAAGGACCGTTGGGCAGAGCATTTGAGTTTTGATCCTGTCCGTTTTCATCTTGCTGTTGCTGTTCATCAGCTTGTTGTTCCACATCCTGTTCCAGCTCTAGCTCATCCATTCCCTGTTCCAGTTGATCCAGCTGTTCTAGCAGGGGCTCGCTGCTATCGTTGGTCTCCGCCATTTGATGATGATCAGGTGATCCTGTTCAGCGCGCTTTGTTGTTCTATGTTTGTTAGTTGCTGCTGTGAGAGGCTAATTGATATTATGATTTTGTTTGTTTGTTTATGTTTACAATTCATGTAACTAAAATCCAAAAATACCCGTCACTGGAAATATCCGATAAGGAGGAAGGCCAGAAAATCACAGCCACCCAAGATTAAGAGAAGCTGCTGTTTAGGACAGTTAGAACTGGTCACTGGAGAAAGTCAACTTGTCAACTGAAGTCTGACAGTAATAAAATGGAATCATGAAGCGAAGCTGAGCTTCTAACCACGATCTACATTCTCTACCAATACAATGTCATTACATCATTCGCCCATCTAATCATTTATCGACCATTCCTATAAAACATTTAATTACAAAAGTAAATTCAACGGATCAGAGACTGCAGAATTCCTTTTCCTCATCTTATCGAGTCCCATACCTCTAGACGTTTTCTTATCGTAGAAGGGATCACTATCACTATAACTTCCACTATCACTATCGCTACCGATATTGTCATTGTCATTTGCATTATCATATGCAAACCCTTTACTGTAAACCTTCTTGTAGTTACTAGTATTATCATTATTATTGCTATGCAATAGCTTTGATGTCTTCAAAGGAGAACTATTATACTGAGACTTGTTCATCAGATCAGGAAACGTTGGCTTTTGGTAAGATGACATCCATATTGGTGACTTTATAGGAGAACTCTTATGTTTCTTTCTTGGTGTTTCTTCCAAGAGCATTATTGGATCATCATCAAAGTTGAACTTTTGGGCCTTTTCAGGTGAATCATCATCGTCATTATGAATATCAAGGTCATAATAATCATCGTAATGACCAGCATTACGATTAAGATCATCTGCATTATTCTCTTCTTTCTCTTCTTCCTCATCATAATAAACTTCCTCATCATCTTCGTCTTCTTCAAATTGTTCTCCATATTTGTTGAAATATCCATTATTAAGACGATCTCTGTTTAAAAGTTCGGATATACGTCTAATGCTTCCACTATCGTATCTAGTAACAGTTGACAAAGATCCTCTATTTGTATTATTCTTATTAGGAGTTGTGAACCTTGGAGTTAATTCTCTACTGCTGTTATTCCCGTTGCTCAAAAGCCCAGGACTTTGTCTCCTTGTGGGACTTGGATCCAGAAGAGAGATTGGATCTCTCACGTGATCCATATCTGCAGACTCATCTTCAACGTCATCCCACATATTTCTTCCGTTTCTATCTGCAAGGGCCTTAATATGACCGGTATCTTCGATGATGGACATTGATCCTAAATCAACAATGTCTCCCTGTTCATCCTCGTCGTATCTCGAGTACTTATCAATGATTGCGGTCCATGTGGTTGTGAGTCTCTTCTTAGCTTCGACATGCCGTACGGTGATGTTCACAGGATTCACTTTCACATTCTGGATCTCTATGGATCTTACAGGACTATATTTTTTCAAGATAGATTTCTGTTCTTCATACCGCGTATCTTTTGTATCAGGTTTTAATTCATCATCGTAATACGAAGTATTGTCGTGCTTGGTATAGTACACATTCCTTTGATCCCTACCATTGAGCTTGTTGCTTTCATATTCAGTTTCCGATGCATCGTCGTCATCATCGCTGCTGCTGCTGCTGCTGCTATCGTCAGACACATTTACAACACCATATTCTGTTCCGCTGTCTTCTCCGTCATCGGAATCCTCCGTAAAAGTCCTCGTTGACTTCTTCCGTACAAGCAACATCTCTGATCTCTATGTCGAAGAATGAGAAGATCCACCGAGATTGATCTGTAACGCCGTTTGGGTCTGACTATGATCGAGTGTCAGTTTTTTCGTGTTTTCTATTGTTCGTGTAATATTCCGCGTACTGTTCGTGTTTTTTTTCTTTTTTTTTTCGGTATGGATCTTTTTTTTTCTGAACTTCGGAGCTGAACGCAGAGACATATAAAATGATACTTAACTATGCGGGTAATAGTGTGCGATTCCTAACTATAATATTCACATAGAAGTATCATCATCATTCCAACAAGCATACATACCAATATATAAACACCACTTCAGCTCTCGACAAAGATGTTTGCTCGCTCAACAAATTCGCTTCGGCCTCTCCTGCCCAGGTTTAGCCAACATAAGTTCAAATACATCACGGGAACAGCAGTTGGTCTATCAACAATCGGATACTTCACCAATGATGAGATCCACGATTCGTTTAAACACACCTATCTGACAATGGGTAGGGTAAACGTTGTGACATGGGCCACTGTAAGATGCCTTTGGGAGTATAAAAAAGTTCTTGGTGCCCAATATCCATCCGATAATGATAAGTACGATGCTTTGAGTAAATGTCACTCAAAATGTGCCAAAATTACACTAGGAGCATTAGAGAAAAACGGTGGTGTGTATATCAAATTGGGACAACATATAGGTGCAATGACATATCTTTTACCTGAAGAATGGACTTCTACTATGATATCACTACAGGATAAATGCCCCGTTTCAGACATTGATGAAATTGATTCAATGTTTAAACACGATCTAGGTAATTCCATTGATGAAATATTTGTTGAGTTTGATCCAATACCCGTTGGTGCTGCAAGCTTAGCACAGGTCCATGTTGGTAAACTACAAAACGGAGAGAAAGTTGCAGTGAAATGTCAACATCCAAGTCTTCAAGAATTCGTACCTTTGGACGTTTTTTTAACACAGACAGTGTTCCAACTGTTAGATAAAGTGTTTCCTGAATATCCTTTAGTTTGGCTTGCTGAAGAACTACAATCATCGATTTACGTTGAACTAGATTTTAGAAACGAAACAAAGAATGCTGAACGTACTGCTGAGTATTTTAAAGATTTCATTCCATTGACCGCTCTGAGAATTCCAAAGATCTTGACTTCATCTCCACGTATTCTAGTGATGGAATACGTTCCAGGTTCAAGATTAGACGACCTGGACTACTTGAAACGGAATAACATAAATACAAAAGATGTATCTGCCTCATTGGCTCATATCTTTAATAACATGATATTCACACCGGGTGTTGGTATTCATTGTGATCCACATGGTGGTAATTTAGCAATCCGTGCAGTGAAACCAACACATTCAAATCCAAATAACTATGAAATAGTTATCTATGACCATGGACTATACAGAGATGTCTCGTTAGAAATGCGTCGTCATTATGCGAGATTCTGGTTAGCAATGATTAAGAAGGACAATAAAGAAATGGAATACCATGCGATAAAGTTTGCACATATAACAAAGGAACAGTTCCCAATATTTGCTGCTGCAATCACAGGTAGAGACATTGAAACGGCATTGAACTATGATATATCGAGGATTCGTGATGATCAAGAGATTGCAAATATGAAAGATGCATTGACTACAAGGGGTCTCTTGGTTGACCTGATGGCCATTTTATCAAAGATGCCCAGAGTTGTTCTTTTGATCCTAAAGACAAACGATCTATTGAGACATCTTGATGAAGTGTTACAGAATCCTCAACCTGAAAGGGTATTTCTCATATCAGCACAGTACTGTGCAAATACCGTATATAAAGAGGATATTGAAGTAATAAGGAGTCATGAGGTTGGACTAAAAGGTAAATTTATAGGATGCTTTGAAAGGGTTGGTGCTCTTTTCAGATGGTACAGTTGGTGGTGGGGACTCAAGGGATACGAGTTGAACCTTTGGATCAAGGCTCATATTTAGACGGGCGTGGAGTTCAGGATTAGACATAATATGTAAATAAGACAAAGTGTAAAAGGATACGCTGAGTTGTAGAATAAATTTGTATATATGTACTTCATTTGACCTGATTGGGCAACTGCCCGATCTGTACATTTCCGCAACTATAAATTTACCGATGGCTTAAAAAGTAAACACAAAGAAACGAAAATATTCGAAAGATCAACACATCATATAAGGAAATGCGCGTTTTGTAATAATACTTCACGTTAATCTAAAACTATTTGTTCTGCGTGTATGGTTACATCGAATTATAATCACAAATCCATTATACGCCGGATAAGCCAAAAAAGATGAACGATGATACGTATACACCTACAAGGACGAGATCTCCTATCACTCCTTCAAGGTCAAGAGATTCTCCATTTGCAAAGATTAAATTTGGAGATCTTGAAAGTGCAATGGAAGCGATAAGGCAGTTAGAGAATGAGTTAGAAGAATTTCAAGCATCAAGTTATGAACTAGAGAAGGAACTAGAAAAGGAACTTGATTCATTAGAGCATGACAATGATACTCTCAAGAGTGAATTGGAACAGAAAACGCTGGATTTTGAACTGTTTAAAGAAGAAACCGCACAACTGAAACATTCCTTACACATGGAGAAACAGAAGCTTCTAAAAAGAGTTAAAGAATTAGAATCAGAACTTGAAAAGAAAAAAATCCAATTGGTTGAAAGTGAGATTGTCAATGAAGATATTCAACAGAGTGAAAGGAATCTTGAAAGTGAATACCAAGATATTCTGAATAAGTATGAGACCAGCGAAGAGAATTTAGTATTAGTTGAAAGCGAATTGCAGAATGTCAAAGAACAATTGAGTAGGGAGGTACTTTCACATCAAAATACCAAGAATGAACTAGAACAGCTGAAGTATAAGCTCGGACAACAAGAAGCTCAAAAGCAGAAACAGACAATAAAGGAGAATGAAGTAAACACAAACAACAATAATAGTAATAATAAACGCGCAATGAACAGATCAAACTCGCTTCGTCAATTACATTCAATGATTTCACAAACACAAGATATGGAGAATAAACTGGAAAATATCAAGCATTCGTTGAACGTTCAAAGAAAGACGAGTGCCACTACTGGTGTTTCAAATGTTGGAGTACTTTTGAGTACAGAGAATGTTAGGAATGTGAGGAGTAGTAGTGTTAGTAAAACAGAAACTATAAACAATTCATCGTTATCATCGGTTTCTTCATGGTGGAAGAGACATCAGAGTCAAATACAGCAACAGGATCATGGGAAGGAAGATATAAAGATTATTTCACAGAGCAGTAAATCCAAAGATGAGAGTGAGCCAAGGAAAAAGATTCCACAATCTCCTTCATCTTATAAACTATCCACGTTGATGACCTCAAGAGTCTCCAAGTTGAGCACACTTGAACCGATTAAAGGAAGTCCATTCAAAGATGTAACTGGAGATGAAAAGAACGATAATGATAAATATGATAATGACAATGATGAAGATTTTGATTCTGGTAAGGAGAATGATGGCCCTGATTTCTTTGGTGGAGAACTACGACAGCGTGTCTAGAGAGATGATCGATCTGATCACTACATCGAATGCAGAGATCTGAACTTTCATGCTTATCGATGGCTACAACTGTATTATGACTATCAAGTGAGGAGTGCTCACTTCAATGGTTGATGATGCTTGATATTAAAAGCGCATGAGACGGATGCACACCGTACATAATCGTTGCATTAATGTGAGATTGTGAATAAACGTTAATTGATACCCTTTAAAGAACAGAACTAGACCGATAATTGTAGAGACGAGGCCATATAACCCAGTATCTCTAGTGTTTATAATAATCTACTGTGACTCGCCTTTTGTCCACTCATGTGGCCAAATGATCCCTTGCATATTAAGTATACTTTTCGAATTCACAGCTATTATAACGTCTACGTCATTACTGAGACAATAGAAGCTCATTGTGAGTAGTCCCAGTGGTTATAAAAATCCTTTAAGCGTTACAGTCAGCCCCGCAGCGAACTCTACGTCGCAGCTTAAATTTGCTGTTCAGAGACCATGCGGTGGGGGAGGATTTATAGTGCAGTACGGTTTAATGGATGAGAGGATGTACGAACCTAAATTTTATTATTATTAGAGGGGGATGGGCAGTTGTGGACGGAATAGACTCCAGTACAATAAGATTGTTCATAAACATTATAACCAATTAAGCTGTCTAAGCTGTGTTTCATTTATAATGCTTCATTTGGTGAGACCTTCACTGTTTTGTGAATGTCACGTTTGCAAGTAACTTTCGTGCGCATCAACCAGATCCCCAGAAAATCACACACTTGACAGGAAATTGTGTGCCAAACCTGCATCAAACTTCTCTAAAAAATCAAGATCACGGCAATAAACGGGATAGCATCACATCTGCCTGGACTTCCCTGGGGGATTTCACAGCACCATACTACAAAGCCATAATTACTGGTGCTATAACTGACGGTCGAAAGAGCTGGGATCGGGAGGGGACATTGTAATATACGAGACAGCTGATTCCTTTGTTCAATTGAAGTATTTGTGTCGAAAGTGTGTGACTTTATGTGTTTCTTTCTCAACGTGCGGCTGTCATTTGAGCACCACGGGAACCCTGCCTTTCGAAACGTATGGCGGGGCTTGTAGATCGTCATTAAAGGCAGATATCAATGACAATAACAGGGTCTATAGAGTAGTGTAAGTACTGATATGTATACTCAAAAGTGTCAATATAGCCCATGAATATATATGTGGGTATTGTGTGAGTACAACTCGCGGTATTAACCAGAATCTCTAATCACCAACCACGTACTTAACCGAAAAATCGATAAAGCTCTCCGTATGTCGTCCCAAACTTCCCTAAACGGCCAAAGATATAATATATTCAGTGTCAACTTGTCCCTATAAACTGTCCTAAGCCTTGTCTAGCGGCCCTATCCTGCCCCACATATCATATTCCCTTCCCCACCAAGATATTTCTCCAGTGTCTGACTCTGAATTATAACAGCGCACGTCATATTCCAAGCTTTAATTCACTCTTGTGCATAACTATCGCTGTCTGTTGCATGCTTTATTCAACCAGTGAGTACTGTTGTGATTGTCATTACTGCCAGTTGATGCTGGTTTATTATGAATCGGATGATACAGGTGCTAACTGATGCAATGGCCAGAATCTTAAAACAATAAATGACAGCAAAAACATATACAACGTCTGTAGCCCCTAGGCAAATAATTATTATATACCCCACATACAACTACTAATGTTACTAGCAGCTCTAGTTCTTAGGATCTTGGAATACACTCGAGCCCGTAAAGCTCAATGAATAACTAACGTCGAGACCCTGCAACAACAGACAATATTGGTCCCTTTGCACCGCTTTCCAAGATCACCACCTTTGAATCTTGACACCGCTTTCTTAAATTCAATAGCGCCCAAGCACAAAAAAAAGGTCAGATACATGCACTTCGTGATGTAGAAGATAGAGTTTCAAATTGTTGGGGTTTGTGGGCATCTGACTATATAAGAAGCAACAGAAATCCCATTTTGTGTAACCAAACTCAATATGCTACTCACAATATCGTCATCTACATCTTTCATACAAGAGATAAACACAACCTAATAGTAGTACAACTGTTATCCAGCACAATGTCAAACAACATCGACCTTGAAAAACAAGCAACTCCAACATCAAATGACAACAACACCGTTGCACAGGATGATGACCATGTCGTTTCAAAGGTCTATACCAGTGGTGAAAATGACGAATATATAATGATTGGACGTACAAAAGTCCTTCGCTCAGAACTTTGGAGTGCATTTGGTGGTGATTTACAACCAGGTATCCATGGTAGTCCTCCACGTCGTTTTGCAAACCCTGCTCCATTAGGACTCTGTGGGTTTGCATTGACAACTTTTGTTCTTAGTATGTGTAATGCAAGAGCAATGGGTATTACAACACCAAATGTCGTTGTTGGTATTGCCATCTTTTACGGAGGTTTGGTTCAATTGTTGGCTGGTATGTGGGAGATTGCATTGGAGAATACATTTGGTGGTACAGCTTTGAGTTCATTTGGTGGATTCTGGATGTCCTGGGGTGCTATCCAGATACCATGGTTTGGAATTAAACAAGCTTATGATGATCCAGAAGAACTTGCAAATGCTGTTGCGTTTTTCTTGTTAGGATGGACTATCTTTACATTCATTTTGGTTATATGTACTATGAAATCCACAGTGTCTTTCTTTGCATTGTTCTTCTTCTTGGAAATTACATTCTTGTTATTGACCATTGGTGATTTCACAAGAAAAGTTGGTGTTACAAGAGCTGCTGGTGTCTTTGGTGTTATAACTTCATTTATAGCATGGTATAATGCATTCGCAGGTATTGCAACCAAAGAGAACAGTTACGTGACAGTCAGGGCAATTCCTTTGCCAGGTGCCAAGCGTATCTGAAAATATTACTTTGATTATTTGATGTTTGAGATCAGTTTCAATGCAACATTAATGAGTTATATGATTGTTAAAATTATGTTAGCCGCCGTATGGTATGCTTGAAGCTCCTCTTAATTAATTATGTTTGTGGGAATCATAGACTCAAGATTATAATTTTGATAGATCAACAACTCATGCTGTTGTTCTAGTAAGAGAATAGGACTTGCCGTCATTGTTACCCACTATTTATGAAGTGTTTAATTTCGATATTATTTATATGCAATGACCTGATGTAGTACCTCAATACTTTGATATATAGATCATACGGTCTTCTAGAGATTGGTATCGATGTTGTAATTATGTTTCAACGTTGATGGATATTAGATAACCAGCTAATTCAAACTAATTCAGATGCAAAGTTGCAGCGCATCGAAATTTTGTGCGGGGAGTGGCACATGGAAGAATAAATCTTTGAGAGCCAACTGCAGCGATTTAATTCTTCCGGAATATCATAGATTCTCGATCATTCGCACTAAATTAATCCAGACACCAGATTCTTGAAAATCGAAATACTGATTGTGACGTCATAATCAAAGATACCATGAGTGATCATGATATTTTAAGCACAGCTGCATTTTGAGAAGCTCGGGAAGCTGGCGGGAGTGAAGCTATCCAACATAGACTATCATGACTAATTGAACTTTTTATACGGAGTGGGTAGCGCGTATATTATGAGTGCGAATCCAATCTCATGGATTGAACAGTTTGCAATCATAAGCTAGACGTTGAATGCTGCAGACGATTAGGAAACCATCCCAAGTTATTATTCATAGTTCATGCATGATCACTAGTACAAATATTTTTCAACATCTCATCCCAGCATGCAAGTCAAGACTTTTCAAGTGAACAATAACACTGTCAAAGTGCAGACAGAGCCTGTCGATCTAGCCGATGACCACACAGATACCGACAATCGACATTTTTTAAATGATGCTCAATATGAAGCTGTGCAATTGAATATAACAGTTAGAACGAACAAGACACGAAGGATTCTCTGTGTATCCAACGAGCAGCGTATAGAAGATGGCTACAGTTGCCCTTTCTGTACGATCACCGATAAAATACGCGCGCTATTCGATTCCCTCCTATTGGAGAGTAAGGATTAAAAACAACTAGCTCCCGGCGCGTCGGATAACTGGCAGAAAACACACACACAGTTATACGTACAGCAGCAGCAGCAGCAGCTAGCGCACACAAACAAAAAAAGAGCCACTTGTTCTTATATAAAATTTGCATGGGAGCATGTCGAGCTGGTGACAAAATATTTGTGTATGTGTTATATGCGTCGCTATGATTTTCTGGCGAGGAAGTAAAATCGCTGTCGGTTGTACTGGTACGTTTTAAATTAAAAAAAAAAAAAAATTAGCATGGCAAAGCACTCACAGCTAGTGCAAATATAGTTCAGCAGATTCAAAAGTACACAGCCCAGAAAGTTCAGCACTTTTGATTTCTTGGAGCTAGCTGTTGCTACTACTAATTGGTTGCCACAACTTGTACTTTTGTGCAGTGATGAAATCTTCAGCCCTTTAGTGCTATGGGAAGAAAACATGCCGTGTTAAAGTGGCGTGAAACGTACCAGTGATTCCATCAACACTAGCAGCGCTAGCTAGTGCTAAGTTAATTTCCAATGGAGGAGAAAATTCCAGCGTACGCTGCCTCATCGTAGAATAAATTACGGGAAGATCGCAAGGCTACCCTTGGGGGCCCCAGCTGTTCGATAATCCAATTTGCTGCCTTTTCATGGCAGCCGCCATTGCCACTCGTCGTTGTACCATATTTGGCTGATGAGGAAAATATGCAAAGCGAGTACTTGACACGGTACAACTACGTAATTGTTTTTCATGGCCAAGCTATAATTAGTGAAAACGTTCCATACAATTGAGTTACCAGTTTTACAAGCCCTATATTCTCGAGAGCGCATGTGCATTATAAACAGTCTATGGCTCTAATTCGTGGTAAAATGTAATTGCCATGAGTTGCCCATATTAATGATATTGCTGGATAGTCACGAGCACCTTGCAGACGCTGTTACTAACTGATTAGTTATTATATACGTTCCATACCATCATGCCTCACTCCGGCTACGTTGGAAATGGAGTGCAATAAGGGGTTTCTAATGGCAGCTTATAAGACTTAAATGGATCATGAACAGCTCATGATGATTCGTCAACTACGGCTAGTTGCGACTAGCACAGCAGCTGCTTTTTTTTTTTAGTGAGACGTCACAATCAAATTTTTTTCTCATGGTCCAAAAGTGTGTGTAATTTGGAGAGAAATAATATTTAGGCAGCTGCCTTCATTAAGCGTCACAGAATTATTTACTGGGCCTCCTCCGTCCAATGCCTACGGTATACGTTCGTTGCAGCGTGGTTCGGTGGCGGAAAAGCGGTTGTGTATGTTTTTTTCCCTTCTAATATTTCTTTTACTTTACGTAGAAGAATTTTTTTTCTAGCGTACAGTTTGAATCCGATTTTCTTCTTCTTCTAATTCTGTGCCTTGCTTTGTTTACATTTGCAATCCATTTGTAATGTTTAGCTGCTCACGAGCAGAGATTTTTTGTTAGTTTTTTTTTTTTTTTT
>JAJLRR010000210.1:30281-74947 GCA_030567175.1 Williopsis lachancei
CTCTGGCTTTTTTTTGAGTTTGGTGCGTTTTCACTATGGCGTAACCGAGACGATTAGCAGCAAAATTTATTTCCTCTCTTCGCATTAATTTGATTTTCGCATTCAGACTGAGATTTTTTTCCCTTTCCCTGTTTCTTGGGATTTTTTCCTCAGTTCTTATTTAACAAGACGAGATTAACACCAAAAGCCAAAAAGCCCAAAACCAAAACAAATTTGTATTTAAGCCATAGTTTGAGGTAAAGCCAACGACAAAAGGGGAAAGAAGTAGACGACAACGAAGGAGAAACTTCAGAGCTGGTAACAGTTTGGTTATTTGTCAGCCACTCACTACAAAACAAGTCTTTTTGACGTCCACCAACTGAGCTCTTCGCTTAGTTCAGAGCCCTCTATATTGTGGAGAAGTGCGTGATTTTACGCTTTATACACTCACAGCCCACGCTCTCACGCTTTACAATTTCTCTCAATAGAGCTCACATCACACATATCAACACAACAGAATAAACCACAGCGGCGGCTTCATCTATCTGTACATCACACCAGATCCTACCAAGTTACAAGCACAGCGTATCGCTCGGTGCATAATACGTTTTTATCGTCTGAATCTCTGTTACAACAGCATAAACGTTAGCACATCGCTGCACATTCATAGCAACTTTCATAACAGCACAAATCATTTGGTATAATGGCTACAGCATCAGAACCTCGTTCAAAGAGATCAGGTACTCTGTCAAAGCTGGGTAAGATGCTCGGTGTCTCATCGCATCCAGCAATCGCTACTGATCCTACATCTCCTTCACTCTCTGCCGATGAAAGAGTACGACACCAACAACAGCAACAGCAACAGCAACAGCAACAGCAACAACAGCCACCACAACCACCACAGCCACCACCACAACATCAAGATACCCATACACAGCAACGCCAGAACTCCTCACAAAGCTCACGCAGTGTATCAACGAGGAGTGTATCATCATCGTCTTCGTCATCTTTGAACAGTTTACACGTTGACATTTCCAGCATTGGCGGTAAGAAGAGTCCACAGAAGATCTCTACAATTGCAGAAGATCATTCGAATAATATCAGTCCAATCAGTTCCAATTCGGATTTGAAGGCTATTGTCCAAGATAGAAACCTTCAGATGAAACAACTATCAAATACTAGCATCTCTCAGAACATGAACACCGCTTCTGGTACTTCTAGACCACCAAGCCGCACTCCAAGTATCAGACAGACGGATACAAAGGAAAAAGCCATACTAAGCAGAACAAACTCTGTAAGCTCTGCAATGGACAAAGAGAAGGACAAATCGAAGAATTTACCGAGATTCTTGTTGCATGAAGATGGAGGTCATTCTCATCATTTGAGAAACAACAAACGTCAAGAGAAACTTTCACAGATGTTTAGAAACTTGCTCCAATCAACAAAGATTAGAGATGAGGCAGTTTCAACAGTACCCGACTTGGTCCAAAGTGGACCACCTTCTCTCTTTGCAAACCTGGTTAAAAACTACGAGGGTGTCGATTCAAATAACCCATTTTCAGGTGCTACAAGAGTTCAAATTCCATCTTTGAATGAAGCTGCATCATCCAACATCAGTCAAAGATTCCCGCAGCCTTTATGGAACTCACAACAACCACAACCTGTTGTAAATTGCTCAACAGATAAATCTTTGACATTTGCAGAGAGATATGGTAAATGTCAAGAGACTATTGGACGTGGTACTTTTGGTGTTGTTAGAGTTTCTCATAAAAGATCTCAACAAGGTGGTGAATCGTTATTCGCGGTTAAAGAATTTAAAAGAAGACCATCCGAATCTGAAGGTAAATATTCAAGAAGGTTAACGTCGGAATTTTGTATTTCGAGTTCTTTGAAACATGTTAACATCATTGAGACTTTGGATCTTTTACAAGATGCAAAAGGTGATTATGTCGAAGTTATGGAATACTGCTCTGGTGGTGATTTGTATACTTTGATCATTGCAGCTGGTAAATTGGAGTATATGGAGGCTGATTGTTTTTTCAAACAACTCATACGTGGTGTTAACTACATGCATTCTATGGGAGTTGCTCATCGTGATTTGAAACCTGAAAATTTACTATTAACAGAGCGTGGAGTTTTAAAGATTACAGATTTTGGTAATGGTGAATGTTTCAGAATGGCTTGGGAGAAACAAGTACATCTTTCAAAGGGAATTTGTGGATCTTCACCTTACATTGCTCCAGAGGAATACACTTCCACTGAGTTTGATCCAAGAGGTGTCGATATATGGTCCTGTGGTGTTATTTATATGGCTATGCGTACTGGTCGTCATCTATGGAGAACTGCAACTTCAAGCGATGAATTTTACGTAAAGTATCTTGAAGGGAGAAAAGTTAAAGAAGGGTATGAACCAATTGAGGCATTGAAAAGATCGAGATGCCGTAACGTTATTTATTCGATTTTGGATCCTGTACCTTCGAGAAGAATCAGTGGAAAACAAGTTTTGATGAGTGAATGGGGAAGGGAGATTAAGTGTTGTGTTGAACCTCACAAATGATATGATTATGACGAACGACCCAAATAAAGGGTTTTAATTCCTGTAGGATATTAGCTTGTGGGAGTTTAGCACCAATCAACATGATGGAGTAGTTTTCTTAAGCCTTCGTTCATGCTTTTGGTAGACGTCAAAAGTGATGTGAGCTCGTGACTTTGGCATGAAATTATTGTTGTATTGTTACTATACAATGTGCTAGAGTTACAGAAGAGAAACTCAAGTTTTGAATGGAAAAGGATAATGAGAGCTCAAGAAGACGTCAATAACGAGACAAATGTGACGAGCTGTAATCATCTAATTTTGACCTCCAAAAATGCAAAAAAATAAAGAAACAAAGCACTCACGCTGGGGGTCGAACCCAGAATCTTCTGATTAGAAGTCAGACGCGTTGCCATTACGCCACGCGAGCTCTGTTTAAAATTTATGAATTCGGTGTTTTTCAACCGATATACGTGCTGACATAATGGATGAGTCAGATCACATAGAAAGTATTATTCAGCAAATTAAAAATTTCTATGTTTAATGCAGTGAGATGGACTATATAAACATTTCATCATAACCTTATACGTTGTCTAAAGATCTGCTCCATTCGTTAACAATTCTTACTTAGATCCTTTGTACAATATGAGTAAGCTATTTGTTAGTGATGATGAAGATGAACATATGACAAACAAGTCTTCTGTTAGTTCGAGTATTCCAAAATTTCAATCAAAGGACAATTCAGAACAGGATGATCCAGTTATCACTGAAATACCAATAATACTCACATCTAGACCAGAAGATATCAACCTTTCAGTCTTACAATTCCCTGGTAGACCACCATCAAGACCATATACAAAAGAGAATCAAGTGTTGCAGAGTCGACTCAAGCCATCGACTAATTATATAGAAGTTGATGTACCGTTAGAGACTGGTAAATTCTTTGATGTTCATAAGAGTGATGAATGGGGTGGAGTTGAGAAACAGACGTTAAGCGGAGTGATGTGCGATGTGCAAGGGTATTACGTTGCACGTGTTGAAGACGGTGCTATTGTGATGTGTGCATTAGACCAAGTTGGACAATTGAGACCAAGTTTGAACTACATTGATAAAGAGATTGCAGCAAAGAGAGAGATGAATAGATTAGAACATCCAAATCTTGCTCATAGAGATAACGTTACTGTTGTTCAAATGTCTGTTAAAGGTACGAATGATAATGCACCAAGGCTTGGAGGTGCACTTTTGGCAAGAAAGAAGGTTGAAGAAGAGCCATTTACATCTTTAAAGTGGTGTGATAAAGATAAAGAACAGTCTCAACAATTAAAAAAAGATACATTTGCTACTTCACAGAGGCAAGGTTTGAAATCGTTCACCACGGAAAGAGAATATCTAGATCTACTTGTGGAAGAGACAACAGTTGAATAGAAATAATGTATGAAGATTGGTGGATTCAAAAACAAAATTAATGAATGTATTTTAAACCCGATATTATCATTGTAGTGCCGAGTCTCTGCACATAATCATAAATAGATGTATCATGCTAATACACTATCGAGCTGATCCAATGATTCGAACTGGTCTTGTTGACCCACTCTTTTGAGTGCCTCTCTTTTGGAACTTTCAATCATATCACCAGCTATGAGTATTTCATCCAAGATATGATATGCCTTTTGAAAGTTGAAGATGATATCCAATTCGCAAACATTTCCATATGCTTTATCCATCTGTTCCACGTATCTATGTATAATCTCCAAAGTCAATAGCTCATTTTCATCATTATCAACACCTGCAATAAAGAAAAGTGAAGCATATCTTCTATACACAATTTTTGAGTCTGAGAAATGAGTTTGGTGAGTTGTTAGTACAGTGACATTGGTAGGAGTGAGGAGATTCACATACCTTTGTATTCTGAGATATTGCACATTTTGGCTTTTCTCCCGAGCACCAATGCCGTAAGTTCTCTTGTGATCTTTGCCTTATCCTTCTGTGACAGTGGAACGTACCACTTTGAGAGTCTGACTTTTCCTTGCCTCGAAAGAACGAGAAGATATTTCATTGTATGGGTATGTTATATTGTGTATAGTTGGCTAATTGATGAGTTGCGGAGTAGTAGTAATTACAAAGCCTAGCACAGTTTAGATTTGTTTGGCATTTGATATTTTCCCTGGAATCTAATTAATAACAAATCACCAAATTCTACAGCGCTAACAAAAAAAACACAAATAAACTCGATTTGAAAATCAAAAAAATAAACTGGACGAGTCCGGAGTCGAACCGGAGACCTTTCGCATGCTAAGCGAACGCGCTACCAACTACGCCACACGCCCCTGTTTGGATACGTTTTTTAGTTCGGATTTCGCCCGCCTTTGCCTCGCAGCAGCCGGTAAGGGGCACATATCGAAGCTCGACAGTTAATTGAAATACATCTGTTACTATTTCGTTCTTTATTATATTTCTTGAACAGCATCATAATCCAATAGAATAGAGCTCTATGATCATAACTATGTAGATGTTGTATAAAATTTGTCAATCCTGATTAAGTTATTAGTTATTCTTTAAGAAATTACGTCATAGCTGTTGAGCACATGCTGGGCAACAAAAGTTTTTGGGTTTTCAAATATTTACCAAAAAACGTTTTGATCAGCTTCAACAATTCATTAAAGATTTGGTGTAACCAGTTGACTATATTACCATAAAGAAGGATTCAGCTTTCTTAGGGAACAACCAACTTCCATCACACAAGAAGACACACAAACTACCGTTTTGAACAGCATTTAGGACACCGGTACATATCACATTACATCACACCACACCACACCACACCACATCACAGTATAACACCACATCATGTCTTTTGTCAAAGAATACGCGGATAAGAAAGCCATCATATTCACAGATTTTGACGGTACAGTCACATTACAGGATTCCAACGATTATCTTACGGAGAATTTGGGGTTTGGTAAGCCAAAGAGACTCGAGTTGAACGATTTGATCTTGAATGGTGATATGAGTTTTAGAGAGGCATTTTCATTAATGCTTGAATCTATTCCAACCCCATTTAACGAATGTGTTGATTATCTTTTAAAACATATCCAATTGGATCCCGGCTTTAAAGAGACTTTCCATTGGGCAGAGGCAAATGATATTCCAATAATTGTTGTTTCAAGTGGAATGAAACCTATAATTAAGGCATTGTTACAGAGCTTGGTTGGTGAAGATGCGATAGAACGTATTGAAATAATCTCCAACGATTCGTTGATTAGAGAAGATGGATCATGGGAGATTGTTTATAGAGACGAAACGCCATTTGGTCATGATAAATCCAGAGCCATTAGACCATACAGCGAGGAAAGATTATCGAGTGGAAACAAAGAACAAAAATTGTTCTACTGTGGTGATGGTGTTAGTGACTTATCAGCTGCAAAAGAGACAGATTTGTTATTTGCCAAAAGGGGTAAAGATCTTGTTACTATTTGTAAAAGGGATAAGATTCCATTCACGCAATTCGATTCATTTAAGGATATTCTTTCGAATATGAAGGCAATTCTGAGTGGAGAGACAACAATCGAACAATTGGATGAGAATAACATCATTCAACAATAAGCTCTTGGAATCCCGGTGATTCTACAAGCGTCTCTATATCATAGATAATAATATATCATAGATTGAAGAACTATTTCATTGTACTTGTAAGCAACTAACTAATCATACCACATCTTGATCAATTCTTCAGACACAGCCGATGGTGTCAATACACCGAGGTCTGTGATCAAAGCTGTGAGGAATTCATGTGGTGTGAAATCGATTAATGGAGATTGAGTCTCATCTTCGTTCTTCGTAGTGAAGTTATGCAATGGATCGTTATCTGTTGGAATATCGTCTGGAGCCAGAGGAAACATTCTCACAAACTTGTGCGATTCAGCAACGACATATAGTGGTTTATTGGCAGCTTTGGCCAATACACCAATCTGATATGTCCCCACATGGTTTATAATACCACCACTCTCGGCAACTCCCTCAGCACCAACGAGCACCTTATCGATCTTGTGTATCACGAACCCCACGGAGGAGTCCACGATCAGACTCACAGGGATACCTTTTTCTCTGAGATGCTTTGCCATCAATTCACCTTGGAACGTTGGTCTTGCTTCTGTAACAACGACTCTAAATCTTGTCTTTTTATCAGCAGCATGGCTTAACAATGCAAACACTGTTCTAGAAAAGGAATGGACCAGAACAGTATCATCATCTGTAATAAATTTGGAGCCAATTTCTGCAATCTTATCCCTCGATGCCTTTGATCTTTCCAAAAACAATTGTCCATTCTCCACCAGATGACGTCTACAACTCTCATAGTCATGGTATAGATGTGTGTTTCTCAGTACGAATCTCATGAAAAGATCACAGCCTGCACTTAACGATATAGCGTTTGGAATGGAGGTCTTAAGATCGGTGATTGCATCTTGTAGAAGCGTTATTAGTTCTGTTGAAGTTGATGGTTGTTTGACTTTGAGTAATGTCACGAGAGATTCGATGGCAGCGATGGGCATCGTCATCTCTGAGTCATCTTCAAGAAACTTGAGATACTGTGTACGGATGTCGAAGTCTGTCATGATGTTGATGGATGATGCTATATAGGCGTGTGTTTCAGCTTTAGTACAGTGGAGTTTGTACTATTGCCCTGTCCTTTGTTTTGTTGTTGATCTTAATTCCTCTGTTAACAGATCTATGTGAAAGAATTTTTAGGCTCAACTGTTTTTTTTTTGGCCCAGCTCTAGATTTTTTCCTAGTGATCAAAGAACGCATCTCCACACAACTTTGATCAACAATACAAAGAGAGAGAGAGCTTACCCAAGAAAGCAAACCAGGTAGAAGGCGCAGCTGCAAACACATCATGAAGCTGCTCATCAACTCTGTGCGATCGCTGTCGTCAGCGGCAAAGCCAGCCGCTCTATCGAACAGTGCAATCTCAAAGATCCGTAACGTTGGAATCATCGCTCATATCGATGCTGGAAAGACAACCACAACGGAAAGAATGCTCTTCTACGCCGGTGTCACTGGCAGAATCGGAAACGTCGATCAAGGTGACACGGTGACCGATTATTTGCCAGCGGAGCGTGAAAGAGGAATCACCATCCAAAGTGCCGCTATAACGATTCCATGGAATAAACATAGAGTTAACATCATCGATACTCCAGGACATGCTGATTTTGGGTTTGAAGTGATCAGATCTTTGAAAGTGTTGGATGGTGCGGTGACTATACTGGATGCTGTTGCCGGTGTTGAGGCACAGACAGAGAAAGTATGGAAACAGAGTAAGAGTATACCCAAGGTGTTATTCATCAACAAGATGGATAGAGAAGGTGCAGGTTTTAGTCGAACTGTTAAGGAGATCATTTCTAAGCTGGGAACCAGAGTTCTGTTGTGCAATGTACCATATTTCATCGAGAATGACCAAAGAGAGAGGAAATTCGTTGGTGTTTTGGATATCGTTGATAAGAAACTGTTACAATGGGGAGAATCTGATAAGATTTCAGTGAAAGAATTAGAAGGTGAAACTTTGGAAGAAGTTGCCAGATGTAGAGAATCGTTGGTTGAAACTTTGGGAGAAGTTGATGAATCCGTTATTGACTCATTTCTTGAAACGGAGGATTATATGGAAATACCTAGTGATGTTTTAAGAAAAGCTATAAGGAAGGCAACATTATCAAAGTTTGCAACACCTGTGTTATGTGGTGCAAGTTTCAAAAACATTGGTGTTCAACCGTTATTAGACTCGGTAGTGTATTACTTACCAAGTCCATCTGAATGTGTACCCGATGTGAATGTACCTGTGAAATTGACCAAAAATGATGGGTATATCATCGAAGGAAAGGAAAAATTGGCAGTTGCATTAGCATTTAAAGTCATTACAGATCCAATTAGAGGTATAATGGTCTTTTGTCGTGTTTATACCGGTAAATTGCATAGTAATTCTCAGATCTATGTCAATGGTGAATCTTTAAAGATTGGTAAACTGTTAGTGATGCATGCAAATGTTCCAGAAGAGGTTAATGAATTATCAACTGGTAATATCGGTGTGATTGTCACTGATAAGATTAAAACAGGAGATACGATCTTGTATAACACACAGAAGAAAAAAATATCTTCAAGAGATTCAAATATCACGGTGAATCCAATCGTTGTACCACCACCGGTTTTTAGTATATCTTTGGAACCAAGAACTTCTGGTGATAAAAGAGGAATGGATGATGCTCTTTCACTGTTATTGAGAGAGGATCCTAGTTTGAAAGTGACAGTTGACGAAGAATCAGGCCAGACGTTACTTAGTGGTATGGGTGAATTACATTTGGAAATTGCTAAAGATCGTCTTGTTGATTTAAAAGCCAAGATTGAACTAGGTAGGATCATGGTTTCTTATAAGGAGACAATTTTAACCAAAATTACATCTACAAGGGAGAACAGTGAAGGATTAAAATTAACCATCTCGATTCAACCAAATCCGAAAGATCCTAGAGAACTTCCAAGAAATAAGTCATATGTCGATCTTTCAGATAATAATTATCTTTGTATCGATTATGAACCAGAAGAATGGTTCAAGGCAATGCCATATCAAACTTTGGCAAATGCATTGATATCAGGAGCCATTTCTTCAATTCAAAGAGGTCCAGTGCTGAAATTACCTTTGAATTCAACGTTTGTAAACATTGAATCCATTGAGATTCCAGATGATTTTAACAATGCTACAAGTGTTATAACTTTAATAAGACAAGTGTTTTTTGATCTTTTAAAAGAAGAATCTCAATATAACGTTATGGAACCGATGATGAATGTTAAAGTTGAAGTATCACCAGAGGATATAGGAACGGTTATACAGGATATTACATCTGCAAGAAAAGGTGTTATTAGTTCTATTGATGAGGATGTTGATATGGAATCACTTGTTGAATTTAGAGATTTAAGTGAGACTCAATATTTACCTTATGACCCAACTTTAGAATTCCTTAAATTGCGTGATAATTTCACAGGGAACCAAATGATAAATGCAGTTGTACCATTGAAGGAGATGATTGGATATTTACCAAAACTTCGGGCATTGACACAGGGAAGAGCAACGTATCATATGGAATTTAGAGGAATGGAACAAGTCACTGGAGATCGTCTTCGGGAGATCAGGTCAGATGAGTATAGTTATGTATAGTTGATGTATTGTGAGACTTGTATATAGAGAATAGAGAACAATATAATAGCTTATCCAGTAATGTGCATACAGATTGTGATGAGCTGAATATAGATATCTGGATCGTTATTAAGACAGCTTGATGATATATTTTTAGACGTTGTCATGGATAATAAAAGTCTACATCCTGCAGGTGTAACGCAGAAGAACGCATAAATTTTATTCGGTTAAAAACTTCCAGGACTAGAGACTAGTAGTTAACTATGTGAATTTCAGATTATTTGGATAAGGACTAGACTGCAAGTTTAAACATACGTCATACTGCAGCGTCATATTATAATTTGACACAGAAATATATTTTAATATAGAGCGTAGTACGTTGTCGACGTTGTCGAAAAGCTGTAATTCACGTCGTATATTTAAACTCAAAATCAACAGTTTCTAAGTATAATAAATTTATCAGCCTTGGAAACGAAACTCATATACAGCTTTAGATCAACAGTAAATATTAACTCACTCAAATATTCTGATCCAATCTTGATCTTGCAAGTTGCAGCTATAATCATTTTTATACTAGATCAGTCGAACCTTCCTCCACCAGCTAAGGCGTCCGGCGGTAGCACTAGACATGAACGTCTGTATGGATCGGATATTTGCACCTTTAATATTGCATGAGTCGTCGTTCCTTTTGATCCATGCAAATTTAATTATAGACACAGTCCTTGGAGCTCGACGAGACAGCAAAATTTTACTAAGCTAGCAGCAGCATTACAAGCTGGTAGCTGTATGATCTCGTAAATATATAGCTGTGGACAGGACTCAGGAGAAGGACCTAAATTACCGGCAAGTTTCAAATTTATGAAACATCAACATTAATTGTAACCTTCACCCCTTATCAAATGTGGACGGTAGACCGAGCCAATCAGAACTGTTTATAGTACACCTAGCTAGGCAACAGAGTATGATCAGATGGGTAACGAACTTATTATTGACCGTCTTCATCGCGAGAATCATCACTGGTATCTTCATAAGTCCAGCTTTATCTTCATTGAAGGTGTTTGAAGATATATCCTTCAATTCTAAAGATGTTCATGGTTCAGAAAGGATAAACTTGAAGACTTCCAGTTCAACGATTAGCAGTATATTTGGATCATTGTATAATAGATTTTTGATTATTCAAAATAAGGAAGAACATAGGGAGACGACTTTATATGACAATGTTGAATATATCAGAGCAAATGCAACGTTATTGACCTTGTGTCGTAATTCAGATTTATATTCCATGCTTGAGACTATTCAAAACGTTGAAGATCGGTTTAACCATAAGTATCATTATCCATGGGTTTTCTTAAACGATGAACCCTTTACAGATGAATTTAAAACTACAGTAAGGAAATTCCTTGAAGGTATTCATACTAATAATGATAGTGATAATGATTCTAAAAATAACAGTACGATCAATCCAGATATTAATGAGATAGTAAAATTTGGTACAATACCCAAAGAACATTGGTCAATCCCCGAATGGATAGATATTGAGAAGATGAATAGAAATATGGAGACAATGAAACAAAGAAATGTACTCTATGGAGATTCTTTGAGCTATAGAAATATGTGTAGATGGTATTCAGGTTTCTTCCAATGGCATGAATTATTAATGGATTATAAATACTATTGGAGAATTGAACCAGGTGTTAAATATTATTGTGATATTACAACAGATCTATTTCAACAGATGGATTCACAAAATTGGAAATATGGATTTAGTATATCGATATTGGAATATGAAATGACAATACCAACGTTATTCAAAGAGATTGTGGAATTTTTCAATGATGAAGAACAAATAGATCTATTGGATATGATCCCAGAGGATAATTTACATCAATTTATAATGCAATCGGATGGATCATATAACCTTTGTCATTTTTGGACAAATTTTGAAATTGCAGATTTAGATGTATTCAGAAGTGAAGAATACTCCAGATATTTCCAAAACTTGGATTCAAAGGGAGGTTTTTACTATGAAAGATGGGGAGATGCACCGATAAGGAGTATCTTTCTAAGTCTGTTCTTATCGAAAAGTCAAGTTAAATGGTTTGATGAAATTGGATATAAGCATCCTCCATATTTACAATGTCCTATGGATCCTGAAGTTCGGTTGAAGAACAGATGTTCATGTGATCCATCTCTGGATTTCACATGGAACGATTATAGTTGTACGCCTAAATTCATGGAGTTGTATGACGTTGACAGCTGAGAAGTCAATGCAGTAGTGGGTAGGCAAAAAACACAGAAGTAGTTATAGTAGAGGAAGTAGCAATTATATATATAGACCATATAATATGATCCGATGCTCTAGTAGTTATAGTTAAATGAAAGTTACACCTTTTTAAGGCAACATTAATGCAGCTTGTGTTGTACGTCATGTATATAGAGCTGTACGGCTAACTATATACTTTGTTGACTGCGAAGAACTATTATTTAACGAGAGGGCGGGATTGGGATTCCTTCGATACATAATATTGTTCCAGAAGCTATGATCAAGATGAGCTAAGAAAGAGATTCATTATACCAACCATGATCAGTTGTTATTGACAGGCTCTTAGACCATAGCGTTATTTGCTAAGAACCGGTGATTGATTGACTAAGGATGTCAACTGTAGATTGTGGTAGAAGGTAGTACAGAGCCCAAAGATGGTTGGCTCTCCTCACAGCAGCAATTCTGATTCTTGTTCCTGATTAAGGTACGTTGAAGTGAACTGCCATAATATATAAGAGCAGCAATTACAGCTACCAGTTCATCAGAAACCATACACAAGCTGTATAACCACGTACGTAACAGTTGTTGTGCAGATGTAAAACAAGCATGAGCAGCTAACGATCATGAATTTCAGTCAGTAAGCGCGGCATGGTACTAATATGTAACATAATTAACCAGTTATTTTACTATGGAGATGTGACGTTGTACTAAATATGATGCCGATCCATTCATGACAGGCACGGCAGGAGTATCGACTGCAAGTTTCAACTGCTAACATAGAAAGCCGAGGTTAAATAGATATGTCACAGCTAGTGGATCGTAACATTATCATATATTGATACCTGTAGATCAATTGCTCTAGCGCTATAGCTAATTTGGCTAGAGCTCGTGATGTACCGTGGATCTGGTAATAATAAAAAGGAGAATAGACCATGAGTGTTGATCAACTCTCCTTCATCTCACCATATACATCGTACGAACCGACAACTGAACCTTAAATCGATTGACTATAAATCTATTTGTATAAACAGATCGTATTGGTGACTATCACTGATTATGAGCAGGCAGCAGCTAAATATAATATTTTTTGCTTTTCTTTCGGAGACGTTCCACTACTTTAAAAAATTTGTAGACTGCAGATCGTAGTATAAAAAGCTGTGGCTGATAATTTCTTTTTCTTCCAGCAAGCGCATGCAAAGCAGAGCACTCAGATACTGCATACAGCTACATAATTTCTAATGCATCTCCGTGCATATATTAAATGCTATTTACGTTTATGATGAGCTTCAGCTGATGCATGTTATATAGAGACGTGGAAGATATAGATACAATCTATACTAGTTATAACCAGTATTGCTACCAACATCTACTATCATTGAGATATGATACTGATGATGAGCATGATGACGATTTTGATAATGATACGGTAGTTGACAATCTTGGGATCAACAGTAGATTATAAGCGGAGTTGATCTAGTCAATTATACTTTATCGATAGATCGACGTCGAGTCAATATTAGCACACACCATTTACAGTTTTCTTTCATGATCGTACTGCACTGGCAATATCTGACTACGTCGACGTTAATTAGATACTCATGATCTGGTCAGATTGTAGTTTAATATAGTCGACGTTTGTATGGTCTTGGACGAGGTAAATATTGTACACTTATATCTAGGATTCACTAGAGATTTAGTAGCAGTGTCATGCTTATCTGGCTCCATGGTCTCTAATATTGTCCATGGTGAATATTTAATAACCAATCCGGCAGCAGCTGCAATATACAATATAATCAACTGACGAGTCATTGGCATAGATGTATACTTTTGCGATAACACCGAAGTGAATAGTACTGCACTAAATATGAATTGATGATCATAATTATCTAGTTCATACGTTTATACTTGATGAATACTCTTTGTCTTACTTATGATTTTAACGTTGTCATAGATATCACTTGTACTGTAGATCAAATAAGACAAAAAACTGCCTATAAAATATTATTTTACAGCTCTAGCACATATATGTTAGTATGAGAATGTAGCGCATATAAAAAGCATATAGTTACGTTAAACATACATATTACTACATATGACATACATATTTCCACATCTTGAGTTAGCTTGTATTATTATAAGCCGTAACTACAAGATCATAACTAATGCTGAGCCATTATAGATTATACATGTCTATCTCCGCTACTGCTTGAGTAGTTTATATGTTTATTCAACAGATTTACAGGGCTTGATCAGCAATATATTTGAATCACATTAGAATCTTCAAACATGCAGTTATACTGTTTCCCTTCCTCATGCAAAATTGAAACAACACTAAAAAAACAGAGCATAAGTTTTATACGGCTAAGCCAAAGAAAAAGCCGAGTTTACCATTTATATGCACTGCAGTTTCGTTTTACATGTACGGGCGGACGCGGTATAAAAAGTTAAAGCAACGATGACGCCGGCGGCGAAGACGACGTATCATATAATTTTTTTTTTAATGATTCCTCTACATGATAAATATAAAGTTTACCAGCAGCTAGCAGCTGACGTACAAATTATCTATCGTTTTTGCTCATGACGTGCATGTCGATGTATTCCCAGCTTCTTATATTCCGCTTTATACTTTAATGTTAAAGTCTGTAGCTGCTACTTTGTAGTACGTTACAAATTGGTATAACGTATGTATTACAGATTATTGTAGAGACCGACGTCTAAAATTTTCTTTCCCGTGCCTGAGATAAATATATAAATCGATTACACCCCGTCTGCTCGTGCTCATCTGTCTTGGATCATCACCGATATATTACGGATCAGACGTCGTCGATCGATATAACACGCTGTTATATATCAACCAGGGTCGAGAACAAGCAACGAATTACATATCGTTCCTACTGACAATTCGTCTTATCAGCTGATAGCTTAACTGATCAGTGATCTCCGTTTGCAAACGATTAGAAGTACTCATCCATACTAGTATAATCGTATCGATCGACACCCCCGCAGGTTGAACGTCGCGGAAGATTTATAATATTTGTGTTACAAAGGAGAATTCTTCTACACACATCCCGTGCGTCATCATCATTAGTAGAGGCAGAAGCAGCAGATCAAGCAGCAACAGCAGACGTACAGCTATAAAATCATCATCAATATCTACAGAAACTGCTTCTTTAACAATTATAAATTTGCCAACGCTAGCTGTTCGGATCAACACAATTTTAATAACTTTTTTTTTCATTTTTCAACTTCCTCACTACTTCTCTAACGCTGATCAACACGCGGTCTAGATTCCATTTGAAACCGCCTTGGTCAACCACATTACAGAGAAATACCTAACATTTTATAAGACCTCTATATCTGCATTTATATAGTGCAAATCAAGCTGTGTTTTAAGCATCGTCTGACCATCTCTCAGGATCGTTGGATCATTGGATCAATATATAACTATCTATATCGATTCAGTTATAATTCCAACACATCATCAAATTAGCATCCAACTCACAACACAACACAGCACAACATGCTAACCACAACAAGCTACAAACTCAGAAGGTTATTCCGTAAACATGGAACTCTACTCATAGCGGTAATGGTCACAACGCTATTTGTATTTCAATTCACCTCAATATCACAACATATCACTGGGAATAGCAATGGTATCATACCCGCAGATTCAAACTTCCAATCGAACAGAAGACGAGGAGCTGGGGAATATCCAACAGATCCAGATGACAAGACAGTACCGTTCTACAAATTGATGGAGAATGGGAATGCCGCTGAAGCTGATGGCTCAACTAACAAGGGTGTTGGAAACAACGCTGATGCCGATATTTATAAATCACAAACCACGGGCGGCAATGAGGATAACACTGCAAAGGGCGGTAAGGACGATAAGAAGCAAAAATGGAACAGACTCACCTTCCAACAGATGGCATTGATGGATGATGACCATACGGGTTCACGGTTGAAACTCGGACATGAGTTCTTTGGTAAAGTGTTTGAAACTTTTAAAAAAGGTGATCCTGCCATTAACAAACTTGACCAGTTCAAGACGGGTGAATCAGTCCCATCGCTTCGTTATGATAACCCTTCAAATGTGATACTATCAGAGGAATACTTGAATGGATTCCTAAACGTCTCAGAAGAACAAGTCAACCTTTTGAAGAACAAACATCAGAACGTTGTCATCAACCTTCCAAAATCCATGCCTAGAAACCTATACAAGGGAAATGGTATCGTATATGTTGGAGGTGGTGAACTGAACTGGTTGACTTTACTCTCGATAAAAGCTCTAAGGAGTCTAGGCTCAACTGTACCCGTGGAGGTACTCATACCAACAGAAGATGAATACGAATTTGAACAAGATCTATGTACGAGGATATTCCCTGCGTTGGATGCTAAATGTATATTGTTAGGTCATTCATTGGGAGAAGTTGCAATGTCCAAATTTTCATTAAGGAAATCACAGTATAGATCATTGGCAATATTGCTTTCATCTTTTGAAAACGTTTTGTTTTTAGATTCGGATAACATTCCTGTACAATCTCCAGATTATCTCTTTACAAGTGAACCTTTCAAATCAACTGGATTTGTATCATGGCCAGATTTTTGGAGAAGAACAACTTCTCCAAGATTTTATGAAATTGCAGAAATTGAAGTTGGTTATGAAAGAGTAAGATTTGGATTCAATAACAACGATCAAACAGAAGAAGATAATCAAGAAGAGAAGGATAAGGCAAAGAAGATTGAACATGTCAAAACTTCAATCCCACTTCATGATAGAAAGAATTCAATACCAGATCCTGCTTCTCATTCCGGTCAATTGATGATTTCAAAAGCTTCACATTCAAGAGAATTACTATTGGCAACTTACTATAACATATACGGCCAAGATTTTTATTATCCATTGCTTTCTCAAACAACTGGAGGAGAAGGTCATAAAGAGACATTCCTTGCTGCTATAACTGCGTTGAAATCATCAGCATACCAAGTCAAGAGCTTATTGTCAGCGTTGGGTCATTTCAACAGGGATCATGAATTTGTTGGTTGTGGTATGGGTCAATACGATCCAGTGGAGGACTATAACTTGGAAGTGAACGCAAAATCAGCAAATGGTAAACGTAAGAAGAACAACAAAGCTTTGACTCAACACGTTGGTAAATCTGATCCAAAGGTATTATTTGTTACTGCAAATTTCCCAACTTTGAACCCTGTAACTTTGAAAAGAGATGGAAAGGTCTTCGAGAGAACAGGCGAAAGATTAAGATTATATGGTCCTGGTCTGGCTAAAAAGACTGGCTACGACTTTGAACTACTACAATGGAGACATATGCAATTCCTCGTTTGTGAATTGAAGATTGAAGCTTCTGCATTCTTGGGTCAAGAACTTTCAACAGTCTGTAATGAAGTTATGGAACAGCTGAAGTTTTTAGAAGAGACGGCCCAGTATAACGAATGATTTAATTAGATAGATTGTGATATAGAATGGTTTAATAATTGCTATAGAACTACTGGTGATGTCACGATGTAGATCGGCGGCCTACGCTGCTCAATTGCTCGTTATATGTATTATTGGTACTAAATTTCTGATATATTGATAGCATTTATAAACTAAAAGCTAATCTCATCCAAAACCGGCAATCCTTTCTTCCCATGCTACGAAATGTGTTCTTCTAATCGTGATTTCGAGATTTGATATACCATTCGAGGTTGTCCTGTGAATCGGTATGGAAAACAGTGAGGTTTACGTTTTCAAAATTGGGGCGTGTGGCGTAGTTGGTAGCGCGTTCGCTTAGCATGCGAAAGGTCTCCGGTTCGACTCCGGACTCGTCCAGTTTTCGTTTTTTGCTTCCTCTGTGTTAAGCTCAACCGAAGACAACATTAGCAACTAATTACGGTGATATCTACAGCATTCGTCCAATAAGACAAGGATTAGGATTACATAGTCATGTATAAAGATATATATATAATTGTTGTTGAGAGTTATACGACAACTTTGCTTCTACCAACCAATGCATCCGCAATTTCTCTTGTTGGCTCCCAATGAATCACCTTAGGCATTCTGGTGTTTAACGATGTCTCATAGTCATAGACTTGACGAACACTTGAGAATCTCAGATGTGATCTTTTAACTCCAACAATAGTGGCAGTTTCAGAAACATCAAGATCTAATGGGTTAAAATCTTCAGAATAACGAATAGGACGTGTGACTTCTTGTTTTTCCTCAATGAATTGGACAGCCTTCACCGCCAATCTTGTAGCTCTAGTACGATCCATTGGAGATGGCATTGCACCTTGTTGGACATGTCCTGGAACAGCTGTCTTTGCATCAAATCTACCGTTTGCTTCATCACTTATGATCTGAGCAATCACGTCTGTTGTCAAAACCTCTGAGGCATTCTCCGACTTCAAGATCAACTTACCACTCTTGGATTTTCCAGATGCTAAATTGAATGATTGTTTCAAGTTTTGAATATCCATATCTAATTGTTCTAGTGGAATGCCTTCTTCTGGAACATATGATGCTTGAGCACCACAAGCAAGTTGGGCCATTGTGGCAATATAACCGGAGTTACCTCCTTGAACTTCGACAACGAAGGCACGACCTCTCGTGGAAGAGGCACTCTGTTTAACAATATCACAATAATGCATCAAAGAGTTCAAACAAGTATCAGATCCTAATGAATACTCTGTACCAGGAACGTTATTTGAGATTGTGGCAGGTATCAAAGTTATTGGGATACGGAATGCAGTGTAATCCTTTCTAGCTTGTTCGAGCTGATGCAGTGAGATAAAAGCTTCAAACCCACCAACTATAACCAAACCATCAAATTGATATTTTTCAAAGTAATAAGCAATCATACCAATATCAGCTTCTTGTGGAGTTGTTCTGTTTGTACCAATTTCTGAACCACCTCTTGATGTCCAGCCTTCAATATCCAACCAATTTATGGATCTTACAGATTCATGTCTAGCTAAACCTGGGAATCCATTATGGATTGCATATGGCGTATGACCACGAGACATACAATATGTTGCCATTGCATAAACAGCAGAGTTCATTCCACCAGCTGGAGCACCAACGTTGATAATTGCAATGTTCAAATGTTTTTCCTCCGGTAAAGTTGGTTCGTTATGATCAGCAGAGTTTATGGCAATGAAGTTGTTTAAATGTTCAACAAATTCGGAATCACGTAATGAGATTGCCTTCTTGAAATCCTTTTGTCCAATTGCTTCTGCAACTTGTTTGGTAAGTTTGACAGCTTCAACCAGCGGTCTACGACATATCTTGTTTTCAACGATACTGATCATTGGAGATGGAGTCTCAGGTGTTGATTCCAATACGGCTTTAACAGCTTCAACACCTTGTAAGGTTGCCAACATACGGTCAAAGGCAACAGCTGTACCACCTCTTTGGACATGACCCAAGGTTGTGATTCTTGTATCTAGACCCAATCTATCAACGAGCACCTTCAGGACATCCTTTGATGTGATTGGTGTCAAATCAGCAGCGATAGCACCTTCTGCGACGATGACGATAGTTTTACGCTTTCCACGGCTTCTATGCTTCTCAACGATCTCACACATTTGATCTTGCCATTCTCTAGAGCTTGCAGGTTTTTCAGGAATCAAGATATAGTCAGCAGCAGTCGCAATACCAGCCATTAAAGCCAACCAACCACAGTGTCTTCCCATGACTTCAATGACAAATGCTCTAGAGTGTGAATTTGCGGTTGCATCGATATAGTCAACAGCTTCACAAATTCTATCCAATGATGAGTAAGCACCAATAGTGGAATCCGTTGAAGACATATCGTTATCAATTGAGCCCACAGTACCACATATATTCAAGTGTTGATGTTTCTCGTGTTGTTCTTTTGTTATTTCACCATTGGCCAACAGTTCATCGATCAACGAAGGCCACTCAGCTCTGAAGAGATCTGCACCTGTAAGAGAACCATCACCACCACAGACGATCAATGCATCGATTCCAGCCTCGATCAAATGTTTCGCTCCCAAGAGACGGCCAGCACGTTCTCTAAACTCTGCACAACGAGCAGTACCGATATTCGTACCACCTTCGCTTAACCAGCCACGAACGCTTTGCCAGTCCATCTCCTTGATGTAATCAGCACCCTTCACCAAACCTTCGTAACCCTCATACACTGCAAAGGCCTTACAGCCTCTAAAGATAGCGGCACGTACAACGGCACGAACGCATGCGTTCATACCAGGGGCATCACCTCCAGATGTCATCACTGCAATGTTTCGTTTGTGTTCAATAACGTCGGATGGACCAAGGAGAGCCGTTGTACTGTTTGTGGTTGATGTTGGTAGAGATTCAACATGTGATTGCTTTGCTGCAAGGGCTGCAGATGACGATGGGCCCTTTGTTGATAGGGCATGTTTCAAAGATGTGAATCCCACGAGGAATCCAAGAGGGTCCACAACGTAAACTTCATCAGCTTTTAATTTTGAAGGATATGCTTGCCATTGAGCACCAAATTTCTCCAATTGGGACGTTACCAAGGAGAGATCGTCGACTCTCAGTACGATCGAGTCTCTTACAGAGCGCCAATCAACGGTATCTTGGACATCGGAAAGCATGGAAGATGATGGTTGAGTGTACTCTTCATCAAGAACGATTTTGAGCGTAGCGGATGGTTCAGGGAATTCACCACCAGAATTGAGCAAGACAGATACTGTGTCCTTCTGAGAGTTTGATTCTTGTTCAATAACTCTGAATCCGATTACCGTGGTGTAGAATTCAACCGCCTGTTTCAACAAACCCCTTGAAGATGCCCTTAGCGTAAATAGCGAAGTTCCATTTACAAATGGTTTGGTCATGTTCAATTGTGTGTTATTGCTCAATTGTATTAGTGTTAGTGTATGTTTAAATGATAGGAAGAATTGTTAAAAGGGTCAAATGAAGCAGTTAATGGCCAATCCTGTTATATTGGTGGACTGCTAGGAATTATATAGGGTGGTGGCCCAATAATTATTACTGTGATATTTTGACGTAGCCGCTGATGCTCTCTGCTGATTCTGACGCTTCTACCCGTGCCGGTGTGTGCGTCAGTTGGCTGCCAGCTCCTGGCTGCCGATTTTAGCCTTATCCAGGTCGGAAATCACGTGCTTGGAAGTCGTAACATTAAGATCAAGAGAAGTTGAACTTGGGGCTTTTATAAAAGTATCTCTAATCACCGCCCTACGATCTTATGGTATAGGACAGCTCATCGACCAGTTGAAATCAACTCAAAGCAGCGCAACCCTATATGCTTACGTGGACGAGGACAAACAAGGGCACGATTTGTCTTTGATTATTAATAGCTGAGTGGGCCCTATATCTCTATCTAATGTTATGGCAAGTGATCAGAGCTCAGTGATATGCTCTGCTTCTGGCCGAGACATCAATACAAGCGTCACTGATCTTCTTCCTCCACAGAGGAAGTTTTACCATGTTCAAACGTTTCCGGCAAGACCCAATCTTGGGACTTTTATCGTTGGGGAAGGTATCACTAGTGATGATACTTCTAGAGATACTACAGATGCGGATGCTACAGATATCGATACTGCAACAGATTCAGATGATACGGATGTTGAAGTTGTTAATACAGATACAAATGCAACAGATATTGAAATTGATTCAGATGCTACTAACTCAGATTCGGATACCGATACAAATACCGATGCTCCGGTAGCAAATAGTAAGAAAGATGTTGATTTACTGATATTTGCTGTTGGAGACACTCCTATTGAAAGACTTAGAAATAATCGTCGTCGTGCTGCTATTGCAGCTCTAGACGCTCTAGATGCGTTGGTCAATAATAAAAATATGGATGTTGAGAACATGGAGGATGAGAACGTGGAAGATGCTACTGAAGCATAATAGTACATTAATATTCCCCTATGCTTATAGATAGTTCATTAGTTCGTCATATTATAAAAAAATTGTATACTACTACTTCTTATTGGTAGTACTAATGTTATACTCTGCAATCTTTGGCTCAACATCATCAAGCCATACACGTACACAACGTCCACAACAAAAGTTTCTTCTTACTGGAATCAAATTTTGAGATTTAAAATCCCACCATTCCAATGCCTTTGCAACTGGGTTAACAGTGACTTTATCGCATACTGAACAAGATTCATCATATATTCCCTTTTGTATGGCTTTTGTCATCATCCTTTGTGTTCTCTTTGGTACTAATTTTTTCCAAATTTGAGTCTCTGAAAGTGTAACGTTATAATGACAAAATTTACGAAGTGATAATTCACCAAGTCTTGGAACAGATGAAATGGTTAAGGATTTCTCTCTATCATTCATTGTGTTATATGATGATGAAGAAGAAGAAGTTGTATTCGTCAATGAAGTATCACACCATTTCACACGTGATACATAACGACGTATATCAAGATTCTTACCAGGTTTAGCATTTGCAATGCATGAATAAGTCGAAGGATCTTGATCCATCAGTTCTATCAAACCCAAGTTTGGACGTACCAAAAGATTTATGAGATTTGGTAATTTGAGGATCTGATACGGTAATACTTTTATATCGTTATTCGAAACGATGGATAGATCCGTTAGATTCTTCAACTTCCAAATGATCCCAGGAATTTTCTTTAACTTGTTATCACGAAGACTAAGGACACATAGTCTATCAATGTTGAATAAGCAAGGCGGTAAGATCCTTAGCTTATTATGCGTCGCATATATCTCGATCTTGGGTACTTGGATCCCACCTGCACCCCAACAAACCATATCCTTAAGGTCTTCAACGTCATGTGGTAGTTCTATTAATCCGAGGTGTTCGAGATGAACTTTTGGAGATCCATCTTCGATACATTTGGCGATGATCCCACGAGCAGAGATGGTTGAATCCTGTGTGTTATATTGATCCATCATCATTGGATCCGAATGTAGGAAATCACTAGAGATATAACCTCGGACTTTATTCAACGTACTAATGTTGAAATCGATTGTCTTTTCAGACTCGGTATCACTTTCAAATTGTGTGTTTGGGACCATTGTAGCTTGAGATGTCATAAACGGTTCATCATCTTTGTCAATTCCCTCAATATCATCATCCGCCAGTTGTTTATTTTTAGTAGGTGAGCTCTTTATAGCCATATGTTCAAATTGTCTCATCGAGGCAGGTGGACTAGATGGCACCTTGTTGAAGAAATAAACACTCTCAGAACTTGCCACCGAGGGTCTCGAGCTTGTTCTATAGATCATTCTTCTTGTTGTTGGTAAAATTTCGGATCCATCTTCCATCCCATTGTCTAATTCTTCTTCATCACTGGAATTTAACATTGCATCTGAGTTAACCAATGAACTTGATTCCAGGTTCCGACGTTTGAAAGAAGCATCCATTGAGTCTCTTTGTTCATTCTCATCAGGTATCAATCTTTTTCTAATCAACGTCTCTGGCCGTTTCATGTTTGTTATGTTCCCATTTATCGTATGTAATGCCGTAGTGTTGTCCCTTGGATGCCGTAGTGGAACATTATGATTGTCATCTTCCCGTGATGAGTCGTACCAAAAGGGTTTGAGAGGACTCTGTTTCTCCATTGGAGTGGGGATGATTCAGTAGTGTAAAGAAGGAGTTCAACAAGGTACAGAACAATGTGTTATTTGTAAACACCCTTAACCTTCCGAACTGTTTACTGTTGAAGCACAATGCTTAACTATGACAAATGATTACATCAAATTACATTCTGCAGCAGCAGCATTTCGCGTATTTTTTAAGTTCGCGTATGCTCGTCACGTGACTTCAAAGTTGAATATAAAGATCACTACAACAGTTCTAAGGATGTCAATGTTATATTAATCAATCGTATCTATCAATCAATCAATCACACAGTGGTGAAGAGCTTGTAGTAGCACCATATCCAAGCTAATGCAAAACATCCAAATGACAGGGAAACGTTAGCAAGGACCCATAGATCTGGATATCTCAATGGAGGTGCAATGTAACAATCGACAAAATGTACAAAGACAACTCCTATATAACTTGAAAGAATAACAAATCTCCATACATATGAATCCGGTAGACCATGACGTTTCTTAGCCCTTTGGTCAATTGCTGAAATAGAAGGACCTGGTGTTAATTCCCTTGGAAGGAAAGTTGGGGTGATAAAACTTAAATTACCCATTAACCAATTCGAAAGTAACAATAGACAACCGTATTGTAGGATTAATCCATCACGTTTTAATAATGGCCACATGGAGAATAATGCTATATTGTTTATCCATGAGACCATTGCAATGTCATCTGTATTATGAGTTGAATAGATTAAAGTGATTGGTAATAATGGAACAAGAATTGTCTTTTCATGTACTTGAAATGAAAATAGATAAAAGGACATTGAACAAACTGCTAATGCCCATGGTAATAATGATTTCTTAGGGTTTATAAAGATATAAACACTTGCTGGTAAGAATCCTAAAAGTGTCATTATCAATGAATAGAATTGTAAATCTTGTTGAGTAAACAGATTACGATATTTGATAAAGATGTTGGTAAAACACCAAAAATTTGCAACCTTATCTTCAAATATTCCACGTGCAAATGGGAAGATCCTATGTATGGATTGTTTTAAATTATCGATTCCTCCAAATATGACCAATGGTCCAAAAAGAACGATAAAACTAGCTATCGTTGCAATTCCAATCAAGATTAACCTGAGTAGGTTTATCCTTTGTACAAAGGACCTTGAAGAAGTTGTTTTTAGATCAATACATCTCCCCAGGAGATAGAAGAAGAAAATTGGTGCGTAGTATAATGCCATCTGTTTGAATCCCAAGGATAGAACAAAGAATACACATGCAAGCATATAGTTATCATACAACAGATGAACGATCGATAATAGCGTCAACCCGAGCATCACTGAGTTGTATTGGAAGTGTCCATGATCGATAATCATCAAAGAAGGTTGGAATAGTATGCATGAGGCAACAATCGTCTGATCAATTGGGGATTGCTTTATAGCCTTACCGTTCCATTTGGCATAACGAAACACACCAGGAATATAGATCAACACTTCACTGATCAACGCGGTGAATCTCATGAATGACTTAAGAGAAACAGTTTCATTTCCCCTACTTGAGTCCAATGCAAACCATGAGGGATCTATCAACGTCCCCAATTTACCAAAGAACCAGGAATGATACGCCGTAAGAGGTGGATAGTCAAGCCCCCAGTACTGTAGATCGTACCAATACCATTGGCTCATGGGAAGATGCTGAGTAATCTCCATCCAGTGTCTCTGTGCCTCAAAGTCTCCAAACAATGGTGCGGTGCCCTGTCCGGAATATGAACCGTATCCAATGGCAGAACGTATGATGAGGGCAAAGATCACCACGGTATAACGTGCTGCCCATTGGTTCTGAGCGCGTTTGAACGGGGAGAGGAAATCATAGATCGCCGAACCGTAGAAGAGCAAAGATGAGCTCTCTGGTTTCGAGCGATGTGATTTCTTAGCCATTGTCAAAACAGCTGGTTTGATGCTCCGCTACTGTGTGGGTTGTTTGAATTGTTGATGATATCTCAACTTTTGTTTTTGTTTATGTTTCTGGTTGGCTATGAAAATTGATTTATTTACAAATACTTTAGATTCACAATATATAAGGCATCAAGAAGAAGAAGGCTCAACAACTCACAGAACTCGATGAGCGAAGCAGGGAGAAGAAGACGCAAAGACGCTGAGAGATGGGAATCCGACTCGGAGTCTGAAGAAGGAGAAGTAGAAGAAGCAGAAGAAGTAGCACATGATGTGGATACCAATACTGAGCCAGCTGAAGAATCCAGTGTAGATGTACGAGCATATGCTCTAAGAATGAACACAAAGGAAGAAAAGCGAGGAGATAATGACATATCTGGCCATAGAAGTAATGAACAAGAAGATGTTGGTCAACTCAGACAGCTGGCACGACAAAAATACTTGGATAAACGTGAAGCAGAACGCTATATTCTCTTGGAAAGAGAAGTAGAGGTGATGGAGGAAGATGTAATCAAACACGGATGGGAGAATCTCACAAGAAAGGAACAAGAACAGATCCAACATAAACGTGAAGTGTTACAGCTGATGCGTGAAAAGAGGAACACTGAAATTGGAGGATACTCTTTGCCCGAGGAACTCTTGGATCGAAAGAGAAAAGAAGAAACACTCCATTCAAAACATAGAGATACTGGTTTAATCCCAGAGAACGAAAGATGGGAGCATAATCAAGTATCAAATGCTAAGAAATTCAAAATAGCACATCCTGATGAGATCATAGCTCCAAGACAAGATGAATACGAATACGTATTTGACGATGATGATAACATTGATTTCCTTCTAGACGGAGAAGAAGAGGAGGATGATAATCTACTGACTCCAGAACAAGAATTACTCAAGAGACAGATAGAAGAAGAAGAAAAAAGAATAAAGTCTATAGACGAAGTAAGGAAATCCCTTCCTGTGTTTCAATACAGAGAACAGTTATTGGCAGCCATCAAGGAACATCAGGTGTTGATCGTAGTGGGTGAAACAGGTTCTGGTAAGACTACCCAACTACCACAATACTTGTTCGAAGATGGTTATACTCAAAATGGAATGAAAGTGGCATGTACACAACCTCGTCGTGTGGCTGCAATGTCCGTGGCCACAAGAGTGGCTGATGAAATGGGAGTTAGACTGGGTCATGAGGTTGGTTACTCTGTGAGATTTGACGATAAGACCAACGAAAAGACATTGGTTAAATACATGACCGATGGTATGCTTCTCAGAGAGTTCATGACAGACCCTGAACTAAGTGGATACTCGGCATTGATGATTGACGAAGCCCATGAGAGAACGTTGAGCACCGATATCCTATTTGGACTCATAAAGGACATTGCAAAATATAGGCCAGATCTGAGGTTACTTATCTCTTCTGCGACAATGAACGCTGAAAAATTCAGTACTTACTTCGATGGGGCTCCTATATTCAACATTCCTGGTCGTAGATTCCCAGTTGATATCCACTATACAAAACAACCGGAAGCCAATTATCTACATGCTGCAATGACCACCATTTTCCAAATACATACATCACAAGGTCCAGGTGATATTTTGGTATTTTTAACCGGTCAAGATGAAATCGAAACAATGGCAGAAAACTTGACAATGACATGTCAAAAGTTAGGACCAAGGATTAAGGGGATGGTCGTATGTCCAATATATGCAAATCTTCCTTCGGATATGCAACAAAGGATCTTTGAACCAACTCCACCGGGTGAGAGAAAAGTTGTTCTTGCTACAAATATCGCAGAGACCTCGTTAACCATCGATGGTATTGTCTATGTCATTGACACCGGGTTTGTGAAAGAGAACGTTTATAACCCATCCACGGGTATGGAAAGTCTGGTTGTTACACCATGTTCTAGGGCCTCTGCAGATCAAAGAGCAGGTAGAGCAGGAAGAGTTGGTCCCGGAAAATGCTTCAGACTATTTACCAAATGGGCATATTTCCATGAGCTACCTGCTAATCCAACTCCTGAGATCCTAAGGACAAATCTTGCAAGCGTTGTGTTGCTGCTGTTATCGCTCGGAATAAACGATTTGATCAATTTTGACTTTATGGATCCACCGGCAAGTGAAACGTTGATTAAATCACTCGAACTACTATACGCGTTGGGTGCTTTGAATTCAAAGGGCCAATTGACACTAATTGGGAGACAAATGGCAGAGTTCCCTACAAACCCAATGCTTGCAAAAGTTTTACTCTCAAGTGGTAAACTCAAATGTACCGATGAAGTGTTGAGTATCATCTGTATGCTGGAAGAATCGGGTGCTCTATTCTATAGACCAAAGGATAAAAAAGTACTAGCTGATTCTGCTCGTGAACTTTTTAAAAAGTGTAGTGATCATCTAACACTTCTTGAGGTTTATAAACAATGGGCTGATAATGATTACTCGGTTCAATGGTGTCGTGATAATTTCCTACAGCATAAGACTCTAATAAGGGCAAGGAATGTTCGTGATCAATTGGAGAAACTTTGTGATAGAGTCGAAATACTCGTCAAGACAAGTGGTGAAGAAGAAGAAACTGATCCAGATAAACTTCAATTGAACATTGAAAAATGCATTGCATCTGGCTATTTCCCCAATGCTGCTCGTCTTTCTAAGACTGGTGATAGTTATAGATCTCTAAAGAAGAATCAACAGGTCCATATCCATCCCTCATCCGTTCTCTATAAGTCCAAGCCTCCACCAAAACTTGTCATTTACCATGAACTTGTTCTCACGTCAAAGGAGTTCATGAGAAACATTATGCCCATCAATGAGCGTTGGTTAACAGAGCTAGCACCACATTTCTATTCGGCAAAGGAGAAGGAAGAATTGGAACAGGGTACTAAAAAATTTCCCAAAATACGTTAGACTGTAATATTACTATTAATGATATATGATGATATTTTTAATTTGTAGCAAGTAACATCTCACATTCCTGTTAATCTCATCAAGAGGAAACCGACAATAACAACAACGAGGTAGGCAAAGATAGAACTTGGAACACCTCTGGAAATGAAATTACCAACAGTCAAGTATCGTTCTCCAAAGTCATCAACTAATGAGATGGCTGTAACGTTAGGGAAGCCAGATGTTGGAAGACCCATCGCAGCAGAGCACAAAAATGCAGAAGCCATGATTAATAGATTTGGATGTGGATCATCCAATTTCGATCCAATTTCAGCAACCAATGGAACTATGATCAATGCTGCAACGGTATGAGAAACAAATGTAGCCACCACCAAGATCAATGCACCAAATACCAATAATATGGCAAATAGTGAGAGATGTTCAACACGTTGTTGAATCTCCACTGCAATAGTTGCTAATAAGCCCGATGTAGAGACTGCTTTACCCAATGCAATACCTCCCATAGCAAGTATGACGATGGTCCATAAGAAGTTGTTAAAATCTTCACCGGTTAAGATACCAGTACCAAAGAATAGGATCATAGGGATGATCGAAATGATACCCATCTCACCAAATATTCCTTGTAATTGATGTGCAAGACACCAAAGTACAATTGTAAGTACTGTGACAAAAGTAATAAACCATTGAGTTCTTGTAAACTTATCATCAAGCGTTCTGATTCCAGCGATTGTAACTTGTTCGGATGATCTAAAAGTGACCAAGAGAAATAACCAGATCAATACCAAGGATATGGTGCACACGGGTAAAGAGATCACAAACCATTGTCCCCAAGAAGGTTGAGGATCCATTAGACCAATGGATATGATATTTTGAGGAGATGCAATTGGTGAGGCCATACCACCAACATTCGAAGCCAATGCAATTCCCAAGACTAGTTGTTTGGCAAAGACCGAGCCACGAGGAAGTGTTCTCAAAAGTGATTGTATGATGGAATAACATAGTACAGGTGCAGCCACGTTGGATACCCACATTGACACCACCAGTGCAACGGTCATGATTGTTAGGAGGATAATCTTAGGATTTGTTCCAGCTTTGGAAAGGATCCAAGTAGAGACCAATTTTGCAATGTTGTACTTCGATAGAGCAGCAGCCAATGTAAAACCACCCAAGAGTAGCATAATGACAGATGACCACATCGAGGCCAAAATAAATTTAGATGATTGTTCAGGATCCATTCTATTTCCATCATCATCTTTTAAGACCCCTAAAACGACAATCAAGAGTGGAACCAGTAACGAGGTTGCAAACAATGGTATACCTTCGGTTGCCCATAGGAGAGATGCACATACTAGCAATGCAAAACAATTTTTTTGTTCAACTTCTTCAAATGGAGAGACGTATAAAAGGAATATGGTGATCAGTGAAATTATGATAAGTTTGAGGGCATTTGCATTTATCAAAGTCTTTGTTGGTTGTTCATCCTCTTCTCCAACCAAAATCTCCTTAGAATTTGTCTTTTTACCGACTGAAGCATTCTGAGCTCTTCTCTCTAAACCAATCATATCTTTCCAAACGGTATTACGTTCCCAAACGACATGTTCTCTAAGATGTAATCTTAACTCTGATTTGGCATTTTCAATGGAGCCATTGGTAGCTAGTTTAGCATAAACTTGGATAATGGAATCCATTTTCTCCTTTAGAGTGGTTTCTGTCTTGTTGCTGAAGACATAAGAGTCAGAAACTAGTTTCTCTAGGTATTCATCTTTTATCTTGGTATTCAAAGATTTGTCAAATTTCTTCAAGATCTTTGTAAATCCTGTTCTATTCAATTCGATATAAGACTTAAGCTCCGAGAGAAGTGTGAATAAGGCAATGGATCTTCTTTTCAAAGTGATTCTAATATCTGCTATGACACTAAGTGGATCTCTTGTAGATTGTGCTGTTAGACGATCAAAATCGGTATCCCAAAACTCTGGTGTTCTTGAACGAACCAAGCCTTCGTTTCTTCTTACCCTATCATCGAGTTCCAATGAACCTTGTCTTCCTCTGAATGGTTTAACAGTGTTAGATGCATCATCATGAGCTTGTCCACTGATCAGATCATTTGCATCAATGTGGTCATCATCTTCTTCATCATCACTTACATCGCGTGGTAGTACATTAGGGATCGATCTTGATCTTTTAACCACACGTTGTCCATCTGTATTTGAGCCAGTTGGGATCCCAGTATTTTCAAAATCCGTTAGATCCGTCATTAAGAGTTCATAGTCCTGATAAGACGATAACTCCTTTTCCTGATAAAACTTATCAATCTTCTTAAGTTCAGCATCCAGACTTGATATAAACACTTTGACAACGTCTCTTTCTGTACTATGTGTCAAATGGTCCTGTGTGATGAGATATGAAGCTTCATTGTCGAGTTCTGTGCCATGATGACGTGAGTTTTGTAATGACTCTCTTTGTAGGTTATAAATCAACTTTTTAAGATTAGAATATGCCAAATACCTTGAAGACCATTCAGGCACAGCGTTGAACTGCAAAGAATGAGAGAACTTCATGATCTCCACCTGATTATTCTAGCCAGTTGTTGTTATAAGAGATAGAGAGAGAGAAAGATTATGACTAGCCGCTGTGAGTATTTTGCCCAGTTGTCTTGTTTATTTTGTTTATCTAAAAAAGCTTGATGATAAAGATTGTTGACAAAATCATGAAATTGGCTCAAAAAGCAACCAATATCAATCATTAAAGATCAGCTGCCGTCAAAGGCCAGCTGGTGGTGTTCCGCGCATAATCTAACTTTCTTATATATAAGGTGTACGGGTGTCACTACCCACGTGATTGCATTAGGAGCTTTAAGATAACACAAACAGTGATTTTTGAACTTTTAAAATCTGTTCCTCGTGGCCCAATGGTCACGGCGTCTGGCTACGATTTAAGTAGTTACTTCTGAAACCAGAAGATTCCAGGTTCGACTCCTGGCGGGGAAGATTTTTTTTGCTTCTTATTTTTCTTGTATCAGCCGCGCTTTCCCGATATGGGAGGTACTTTTATAGGTTACGAGCGCTTGTTCTTTGACATATTTTTCTGTTGGAGTTGTTACAGCTGCCGTTCGCTTAGATATATGTTTTTTTTTTAACTCCTTTGCATTTTTTCTTTTGTTTCCTTTGTTTGTCGATACGTCTTTATAAAATTTCCTTTCTTTTGTGCGTACGATTGCACTGTTTTTCTGTCCGGGTTTGAAAGTTCATCAACATATAATTTAGGATTTCGTGAATATTTTTATTTATCTTCAACTGTCAAATCAGTTGTACATCGATCCGATTCCAAAAAAAAGGGGTGGATGATCAACAAGCTCATCTCAAGCCCAAGCACCACGTCCACATCAATCAAAGGCAATACACAGAGTCATGCTGACGAAGGAGCTCAAAGAACCACCAAAGACACCACTGACACAGGCCGTTTCGGGGATACCCTTTGGTGGGTTTGCGCCACTTACTCCGCTTAATGCGAACTCCAGAAGACCATCGCTTGTGGCCACAACGGCTTGTTGTTCGAGTTCGAGCTCTCTATACGAGATGAGCCTGGACAACTCAAACGTTACAACCGTGAACGGTGCAGGTGGTGAGAATGATTCAAGTGCTGTGAATAGCTGTATGAATACCTCTGATGAAGATGATGATACCGATGAAGATGAAGCTGAAAATGCCGTTATGAATCTGGATCAATGGGCCATAAGGAGATCCGCAGAGCTTTTCAGAGAACCCTTTGGAAGTCCTCTGACGATGAAGACACCCGTTGTTATGAGATCACGTGAAGAACAATCTCCTTTGAGCAATGGGATGACTTCAGCTGGTGCTAACAGTAACAGCAACAATAACAATAACAACAGTGTAAACTCTACACCGATATTCAAGAGACTCATAAGCAAGAATTCGCTCAAACCACAGCTAAAGGCATTCAGGAGAATCACATCAGAACTACAGCATGAGAATGTACCATTGGAGAATGAGATAAACCATGAGAAACTTGTATTGTTGAATCTTGAAGAAGAAGAACATTATCTGAGTTCATCGTTGATGAAGGAGAACAATAAAACGATAGAACAGAATAATTTCAGCTATAAGAAGTTTGATATCATCAAGAGAGCAAATGAAAGTTGGAATATGAAGAAAAATGGGAATTTAGGACAAACCATGTCCAATGAACAAGATTCTTTAATGGAACAGAGAAATACAAAGATGAAGAGATCTTTTGATAATGAAGAACAATTGGAAAAATTGAAGAGGAGAGCAGTTTCTTCAAGTCCTATCAGTTCGAATTTCTTCAAAAGGAGTAATATAAAGTTGATTTCAAAAGCTTCTGAAGAGTTGGAGAGTATGACCTTGGATGAATCGATATAGAGAGACAACGTATACTGATTGTTCACACTTGCTATAATAACTATAATAATGACTTGATGAATGAATTTAATGAACTAATGACCCTTATATAACGGATAATAAATTATAGAAACACAATCGTTGATTGGCTTTATATGTAAGTCTACAGTAGTGGGTATAATGGATATAAATATTATTAATTCATTTCGACATTCTACTCATTCAATATGATGATCATGATCATGATCGATCTCATCAACAGGTTGTGGTAATTTCTTCTTCCACTGTAACAAATGTGATAATCCTTCTGGTCCACATCCCATCTTTAAGAATTCATGTTGTAACAATTCATCCGTCGATGCTCTATATTTAACATCAACACATAGACAAATACTTAAGAATTTCTTTATACTTAGACTTAGATTAGCTGGATTCTTAAGCTTTGGAGTACCATTTGTAGCAATAAGGAACAATGCTTTTAAAGGTTCTTCGTTCAAATATGGTGGTTCACCTTCGATCATTTCAATCGTCATGATACCTAATGACCAAACGTCAACTTTCTCATCATATTCCTTTGTCTTGACAACTTCAGGTGCCATCCAATAAGGTGTACCAACCATTGTTACTCTTTTGTTCTTTTGAGGATTCAATTTAGCACAGAATCCAAAATCCGTTATTTTGACATTACCTTTCAAATCCAATAACACATTATCACTTTTAATATCTCTATGTATGATATGTTTATTGTGTAAGAATTTTAAACCTTTTGTATTTTGTAAACAAATCTCTGCAATTTGATCTTCTTGTAAACAATTGTTATTATTTTCAATAACATCTGTTAATGAACCACCTTCCATATATTCCATAACAACCCAAAGTTGATAATTGTTTAAAAAAGCTTCTAAGAAATTAACAATATTCTTATGTTGAGAATCTTTCATAACTAAGATTTCATTAACAATTAGTTCTTTTCTTGGTTGAGAATTTAAATCCATTTGTTTAATTGCAACTTTTAAACCACCTCTTTTTAAAGATTTTGCTAAATAAACAACACCACTTGCACCTTGACCAGCTCTTTCAACCATTTCGAAATATGGAGTTGGATCAATATTTCTAACAACTGCTTTTAAATTTTGTAAACTTTGAGCTTCGTTTAATGCAGTTTGTCGACGTTCTTGATTTCTTTCTTTTACTGATTTTTGTGGTTTTGATGGAGTTTGAGATCCACTTAATGCAGCTTGTGCCGCTGCTTGAGCCGCAGCTTGTGCAGTTGATGGAGGAACTTGTTGTTTTGGCTTATAGTTTGGATGATGTTGTGGTTGTAGTGGTTTGATTGTTTTGTTATATGGCTGTTGTTGTTGCTGTTGTTGTTGTTGCTGTTGTGGAGTTAATTGGATAGGTGGTTGTCTTTGAGGAACAATTGACCTCTGCTGTTGTACTGAAGGTTGTGTTTGTTGCTGTTGCTGGTGTTGTGGTGGTCTAGGTGCTTGACGAACAGGATGCAATGGTTTCTTTATTGGTGAAGTTGATGGAGATTCCAAATAAGGATTTGTCACAGATTGTGACGAAGTATTAACCCTAAGTTGAGTCTGTGAAGCTTGTTTATTCAACTTTAGATTCGACGTTGAATGTACCAATGAAGATTGGATCGGTGGTGGTACAGTTGGAATATTATTCAAATTTGGAACCGAATTTGACGATGGTGGAGTATTCATATGAGATGAACCGGTTGGAGGAGGTGGTGGTGCTCTTCTCAATGGTAATAAGAGATCATCATTAGCAGTTGGTTGCTGTTGTTGTTTGTCCGAATGTGAAGGAGTCTGAGGAGTCTGGGTCTTATAATAAGGAGACACTTTTGGAGGAGATACACGTCTTTGTGGGGTATATGGTTTTGATAGATCGTTCAACAATCTACTAGCAGATTCCTTTTCAACACTTGAAGTTGATGACGTTGAATCATCGGATTTCTTTTGTCTGTGATTACTTATCTGTTGTTGTTGTGACTTTAACTCCAAATCTTGTAATTCCACCACACGAGCCTCTTTTTCTTCATCTTCTTGTCGTTGTTGTTGTTGTTGTTGATCTTGATAAAATTCCAATACTTCAATAACTGCAACTGGATCCTTTGTCCAATCTTCATTTGTAATTTGAGAATGTTGTAACAATTTTTTCCAATTTTCAGGTAACCCTGTAAAATTACCACTTGTTGGATCAAATCCAACATGGACTTTATGTGTAAAATTTGTTGGACTTGATACAGTTCCAGTCAATGGACATTTGGCAAAGATGGCATCAAGCCATCCATAGAGATCGTTAAGTGTCTTTAGAGAGATGTATAGTGACTTCTTAGCAGAGTTACCTGAACCTGAATTGCCACTACCACTACCACCACCACCACTTGTTCTGATCAGTTCAAAACAATAAGGTCTAAGTTGTACCCTTGATAAGTTTTGAATCGAAGTAACACTTATCTTTAACCAAATCTCATCTTTAGTTTCATTCTTATAAAAAATGATATTTGAATCATTTAGGACCATATATCTCTTTGGCCATCTAAAAGACATAAGACCTTCATCTCTAACTTGTACCCAACCTTGTCTTCTAATGATCTTTGAATTCATTGCAGAAATGGGCGTAACGTTATGTTGTATTATACCTGATTGTGAAGTAGTCATTGAAGAAGAAGACAATGGTGGTTTTGGAGCCGGTCCTGGATTGACAAAGTCATCATCTCTAAAATAAGAGGCGGAAGCTGAAAGGGACATTGAGAGATTAGAATGTGTAAGATCTTTATCCAATTCTCAATGGGATATGTGATTATGATAAGGTATAAGGATATTCCTATTATCCGCTGTGATCTGGTTATAAATTTTTTTTTGGTTAAATGATTCCCTTCAAGCCCAATGTTGATGGATATTCAGATCAGGAATGTGCAGGAGATGGGAATGTCCATATAACAGATAGATAGCTAGTGTGTTTCTCTAGTCTCGCAGAGTGGATCAGAGGTTCTTGATGAGTTTCTCTTGATAAACTGGGAGAGTGACTGTGTTCCTGTGTCTGTGGTGTTCTCAATGGTGAGTGTATGGTGCCAGTGTGTGGTGAGAGTGTGAGTTTTGATGTTCGGTTGAGTTCTCTGTCAAGTTTGGGTAAATTTTCTGATTCTGATTCTGACTTGTTTTGGATTTTTTTGGCCAAAAGGCGCGCCCTCAAAACAGGAAATTTATTAGCTGCTGCTGCTGCAGGTTAAAGTTACAGGTTCTAATTTAAGGTGCGAGATCACAGATCTGAGATCGAGATCCCGCTTGTAAGTTACTTTCTGTATCGGGATGAGCTGTCATGTGATTCTTACTTAGCATAGGAGACAGATGGCCAATGACCATAATATACTGGTGTACTACAGAACGTTACCACCATACATTACTATAGTAAAGCTAAAGGCTCTCCTTTGGTTCGCTGCAAGTGCGGGCGTGACAAACGCCCTACTGATCGGTACAGCTGTCATATTAAAGATTTGTATTGATAACATTCAACCATTATGAATATAAAACATACTTCTATAATTATAAGGACGATAACATACGAATGTGATAACTTGTGGCCATTATTATATTATAAGTTAAGGAATAATCACCCCTTTCGTTGGCCAATGGTTGACAGGCAGCATAATATTGAGCTTAATATAGTGCAGGTATTAACTTAACATCGGCTTGTCGTGCGCGATACCGCGTCCTGTCCCAATCGGGGTACTTACCCAAATAGGTTATTGCTTATGTAATACTACATTTGTTATATCAATAATTCTAACCTTTATGTATAATATTGTCTATGAATCAACATCTGTAGTATCAATGTCTGTAATGTCATCATCATCGACATCTTCTTCTGTGATCTCCTTCCAATACGAATAACTGAGTACCATGAATCCAATAACAACAAACATATCACCAATCAATTGACCAAAATTTATAGAGACTCCAAATACAATCCATTCAAATATTCCAACCAATAATATTGTGACCAATGATGAAACACTTGACAGGACAGGTGAAGTTAATGACATTAATCCAAGAAATGACAATGAAAAGATCAAATTTGATAAAATTGATAACGAAATGATCCAATATTGATAACCTGTAATGACACTTAGAGAAAATTTATACCAATTGAATAGATCAAGTATAAATAGACATATCCAACCAATAAGAAAAGTTGCAATTCCAATTAATGAAGCACAAAAATTTGAAAAAGACATTAATTTCTTGGAAGATACAGAATCAACAGGTGGACATAATAACTTCTTATACAAAACTTCGTATAATCCGTATAATATAGCACCAAACGTTATAATGATATCTCCAAGGACTCTTTGCGGATAATCAGTTGCTGCTTCTGTATTTATTGAACCACCTCCAAATGCAACAAAGAATACACCAACAATTGCCAATATAACACTGAATAGTTTGATATATGTAAATTTTTCATGTAATAGTGGAATAGCAAACATTAATGCAGTAAATGCAGAACAATTATAAATTGCAGTTATATCAGAAGCTGGAGATAATTTCATAGAGATATACCATGTAACACCTGCAACGTTTAATATAAACGATAATAAAAACACTCTTTGTATGATGAAGATCATTGGTTTTGAAATGATAAAATTTTTAATATTTGAAGTTGATGTCAATGTTGAAATTGTAAAATCATCTTCAATATTCGTATCATTGATTAATCCATTAGATAGGACTAATGAAGTTTTATAAATGTTCTTATGTTGATTTGATATACTCTTTTGGAAATTTTTTTGAAATTTTGAAACGTTGAATATAGAGATTCCATTTTTATTAGATTTCTTAAAATGTTTAAACATTGCAATAGCAAAAATTTGAATTGGCCAAATTAAACACCATGAAGAATGTGTCAATACTAACAATAGGATTGGTTGGTTATAACCTTGTGTATATAGATAACTTGTCAATTCAGTCTGTGAAACAAATGCAACTAGCGATATTATAAATAGTGCAATGACAGAATATAATTTATGCTTTGAAGGTTCTAAATGTCCATGTTGCAATGTATTGGTTGAATTACCAGTTGTGATTGGTCTAGTGGATGATGACGTGATATAACGTTGTTGTTCAACGTCGATTCCTGAGCTTGAATTCCTTTTGCTGTTGATCAGGGGAGAAGTTTGTCCATCTTCCCTTGGAGTCATGGTAGATAACGTCGGTATAGCTTGATATGACTTGGTATAAGCAGTTGGTATAACTTTGTATAAGCAGTACTGAATAGATCAGAAGTTAATGAACGGCTGTGAATATTAATCGTATAACAGAGAAGAGTTATAAGCAGACAGACAGTAAACTGATCCATAAATTTGTTGCGAGTTCGAAGTATGGAATTGTTTATTTTGTTCATTTTGCTTTATCAACTGGGTAATTTTACCCAAAGCGTGACGGAAGGGCCTTTTTGGCTTGTGATAAATAATTTTTGGTTACTATAGCTACAACAACAAATAGATAAATTTTAACTATGACGTAGTCTTATTCATAGTAATGAGTACTAACAGTAGCAGTAATGACTAAAGTATCATGGCACCAGAATGACGATCAACAACTCTTTCAAACAACTCTTTAGAAACAATCCCTTCAGAATCTCCTTCAGATAAATAGACGTTATTTAAACTCCTGTATAACTTTAATCCACTTTTTTTAAACTTATCCATATCGATATAGATCAATACATTACTAAAACTTCGTATTCCACTAATTTGTTCACCAAGATTGGTTTCAAGATTTGTAAAATGTATATGGTTTCTATTCATCTTCTTTAAACCTCCACTTTGCAATATCAATCGTAAATTCTGTCTTGTTGTACCATGTATCAATACCATTGGATAATCTTTATGGTTTAACAATTCAAGGTTATCATTCTTGACTGTTTTTAATGAATGTCCTTGATTTGCACAAATTTGTAAAGATTTATTATCCTCTGGGTTTATCCTTATGTTAAATCTCTTCTTATCATTATTTGAGACAATACGGTTTAAATCTTCGATTGTTGTTCTATAAGATTTTAATCTATTATGTCTAAGTAATTCATCAATGGAAACATATCCTTGAGAATCAATATTCAAACCTTCTTTAATGGCTCCATGACGTAATAGATAACTTAGAGATTTGGAGATGTTGATATCTCTGGACATTGTTCTTTATACTATTCACTTAACAGTGTGGTATGTTATAAGTTTGTTGTCTTGTGCTATGATATATAAAGTTGTGATGCAGTAAGTATTAGCTGCCTAAACTTTTTTATATGGCAGATTAACCATGTGACTCACTTCATATTACTCAAAATTGAAGTACGATCAGAACTACGTTAAAGTACAAAGTATTTACATATTCATTAATAACACTATAACCCAACCATTAACCAATTTTAATCTCATCTAAAGAACTACAGTTCTCAAGCACTTCTCTGTTTTAAAACAGTTTGACCACCACCACAACATGCTGAACCTTTTGAACCTCTACCTGCACTCATCGTTGGTTTTCTTGGTGTTTTAATACTATCATTATCTCCAAGCTCTGTATGATCATGAATATTTAGATGAAATTTACCATTATCTTGACGTTGACCTTGAACAATATTTGTCATTAGGAATTTTGATACACCTTCTAAATGATTAATACGTTCTTCAACGGATTTATCAGATATTTGTTCATAAAATCCTTTCTTAATCTCTGCTCTTGAAGCATTCAATAATGCAACGTCAGCTATATAAATAATAATACGTTAGTAAACCTCTATACTTATAGTCAAATTAATAATGTCAAATGACAATATTGTGTATAAACACAGTATACCTAACTCACCGTTAAATGCCACTTTTGTTGCCTTTAAAGCATGTCTATACGCCAATAGAGCTCTTTGTGTGGTTGCCATTGTAAAATATCTTAGTCTATTGTTATAATAAATCTTGTTGTTGACTTTTCTCTTACAACGTTGTATTATTAATATACGTTAAGTAATAGCTATTTATATTTTAATCTTCCCTCAGCCAATTGGCTGAAGATTCAACTCTCGAAAATTGTAAAAATCTTGTTACAGGGGCTCATAACACTACAAGCTAGGTGATGTCTGGATGTTGGTGATCATCAAAATAATGAGTATAAGTATAAAGATACCTAGTTAACACATAACAACAAAATATATACATTCAAACAAAGGAATTACTTTCAAAGTCTCTTTCATTCCTAATTAAGTCACTCGTTGTTATATAAGACATGTCCTCATTCGGTGGAAACAATAACGGTGGAGGTAATGGTGGATTCTTCCATAACTCATTGGATACACAATTAGCATCTCAACAGAAGAAGTCAACAACTTATCGTCGTGTTATTGATCATGGTGCCTCAATGGGTAGATATATCACTCTTAGGAAATTGGGTAAGGGTAAAGTACCCAAATCAATCGGATATATCCGTCCCGAAGCATCATATACAATCGATGTATTACCACCAATGGTTTATAAATCTAATCCAATAGTGGATTCACAATCAAAATTTGTTCATTTAAGTTCAAATAAGGCAAAACATGCAGTTCATGCTATAAAATTTACTCCTGAAGGTAGAAGATTATTAGTTGCATCACATTCTGGTGAATTTACACTATGGAATGGTATGTCTTTTAATTTTGAAACTATTATGCAAGCTCATGATACTGCAATTTTATCTTTAAACTATAGTCATAATGATGATTGGTTATTAAGTGGTGATCAAGAAGGAACGTTAAAATTTTGGCAAACAAATTTTAACAATGTTAATATCATACAGGCTCATGAAGATGCAATTAGAGATGTTGCATTTGCTCCAAATGATTCAAAATTTGTTACTGCTTCTGATGATTCAACTTTAAAGATTTGGAATTTTAGTAATGGACAAGAAGAATCAACTTTAAAAGGTCATAATTGGGATGTTAAAACCACTGATTGGCATCCAACTTTAGGACTCGTCGTTAGTGGTTCAAAGGATAACCTTATAAAATTATGGGATCCAAGATCTGCTACTGCAGTTTCAACTCTTCATGGTTTTAAACATACTATAACAAAGGCAAGATTTCAACCTCAACAAAATTCTAATCTTTTAGCTTCGATATCAAGGGATAAATCAATGAGGATCTTTGATCTAAGAGCGATGAAGGATCTTTTCATATATAGATCAGAGGTTGATATTTCAGCGTTATGTTGGAATCCAATACATCCCTCGATGTTATCCACAGGTGGTTATGATGGTTCATTATCACATTTCATGTTGAATGGAAGTGTACCTGATTCATTAGAGAATATCAAACCTTATCATACGATCCCATATGCACATGAAAAGGCCATCTATACGATGGATTATCATCCAATGGGTCATTTGATGGCTTCGGCAGGGGGTGATCGTTCTGCAAGATTTTGGTCTCGTGGTAAACCAAATGATCCAAATGCATTCAATGATCCTCCATACACGGATGATAAACAAGGTGCTTGGTATTTTGCCATAAATAACTCTATAAATGCAGTCGTACCAAAGAATGAAAACATTGGTCAAGGTTCACAACAATCGATGGAGAAGAAAGATTGGAATGGTGGTTATAACATCCCAGGTTTGGATAACACTGGAAATATCCCAGGTCTACAGTATTGAGAATTGGGCTGTTGTTGTATTATGTACGGAAGTATCTCGTGTCTATAAATCTCTTTCTAAACCAAGTTTCTGTAGACATTTTGTCTCTATACCCAACTTGTCCAACGATGACTTTAACATCTTTAAAAGCTTGCATTATCCTACTTAATCCAATCTCTGTTCCAAGATACGTTACAACGACAATGTCCTGGGGGTTTACACCATGATCTACCAAGATTTGAATAGCCATTATCAATCCAGCACCAGATATGATCTGTGCATCGAACAATAGAATCTTGTTACCCTTGGTACCGATATCCTTAGGTAATGATTCCGTATGAAGTTGTGGTTCACCTGTATTTGAATCTGATTGGATCAACAACTTACCAATGGCAATCTCAGGAATAGCTTTTCTAACAGAATGCATAAAACAATCACCAGATCTAATGATATTTACTGCAATGACATTAGAAATTGGAATCACAGTTTGTAATTTGGATAAGATGGGTGTTTCTATTTCAATGTTGTCAAATTCAAGACATTGTTCTAATGCTAAATTTATCAAAGTTGTTGCGATTCTATCGAAATAAAAGATAAAATCATCTGCAATTGTATTTGAATCCAATAGTATGGTATATATGCCTCTTGATTGATTTGTTTGATCCATTATCTTCAGATTTGGATAGTTTTCAACGTTGAACGATTTTTTTTGTCCGGTTAGTTGTTCAATCTTATCCATATGAGCTTCTGATTTTAACGATAGTTGTCTCTTTATATGCTTTATCAACATATCAATTGCAATGATGTTATCAGATCCACGAGGTACAATCAAATCTGAATATTTCATAGTTGGTTTCAAATGTCTCTCTGCATTTGGTTTGACGAATCTTGTCCATTGTTGGATTGCACCTTCTAAATCACGACCTCTTTGAGCAATATCACGATTTAACCTTCTTGCAAGACAAATGTCCAAATCCGTATCGACATAGATCTTAAGATTCATCAAAGAACGAAGTTTTTCATGAGCTAATGCATATATTCCCTCGATGACTATGACATTTGCTCCATATATCGTTAAAAATCGATCTTTTTCTCTATCATGTTTCTCAAATGAATATATTGGTATCTGTGTCTTTAATCCAGTTTTTAAAGATTTTACACATTCATAACAATAATCTAAATCTATAGCATTTGGATCATCAAAGTCAAAATCATTCGAAAATGCCAATTGACGATCATTTGGACTTAAAGGTTTATAAAAATTATCAACGGATAATAAAACTGTCCATGGTGTGTTTATCTCTTTTATGATCCTTGATGCAACAGATGTCTTACCACTTCCGGAAGGACCAGCAATTCCAATGACATAAGGTTCTGTCCATGGTGGGATATAACGATCTGTATGGATACTGTCTTTGGCGTTGACTTTGACGTTGTCTGTGCTGGTGGGTTTTATGTCTTCATTTGATGGAAAGAATGAACCCTTTTCTGATGGTGCGAGTCTAGTGGAGAGTCTTCTCTTGTTCATAGCAGAGCCATCGTCAGATGGTTGACCAGACATTGTTTTTGTTTCCAGAAGGGTTAAGTGGAGAGAGACTGAAGTACCCACAGCTGTAAAAGGTTCGATGTCTAAGAGCTTATGCTAAGAGAACTAATTATAGGTTGTAATTCCTTGCGATGATCAAATGCCGCCGCACAAAACTTAATTCCCGACGGAGTTAAAAAAAGAGTTGATGTTATTTTTTTTATGATCTTCGAATTGTAAACAAAACAAACTACAACAATCAACACATTTAAATAAGAACTGGCACTGTCGTTTGGTTTTACACAGCGGTAAAAAATGGCTAGTGAATTTCTGCCTGTTTGATGATGCTTTCAACATAGAACACATTGTTGCTATACCAATAACAACCGCAAATGTGGGAATAGTTGACGATTGTGTTAACGGCATTTTTTTGTTTGGTTTTGTGTCACATTTTGCATAAACTCTCCACTTTTGATATGTCGGTTTTGAAGGATGATACAAATGGATTATGATAATCAGCTGTCTGGACTACAACCAAAGGTGAACAGATCACTCGTTCCAAATGGCTTCAGACTCGGAAGACATGTCTGATCTCCAAGATCCATCCGCCAGAACAATCAAACTCAACATTGAATCTCGTCGTCTAAGTATGGGTTCAAGTATCCATAGTCCAGATTTGTCTCCATTAGAAGAGGAAGACTCACCACCAAATGCCATTGTTTCGTCGGCAACTCACCATATATCCACTACGGGTGGAACCGCTGAAAGTTCTGTGACCCAGGAACCAATGTTTGCAACGGATGAAGAATTACAGAGACAAGAAGAAGTTATAGAAAGACGTTCAAGACCAATACAGGGGTTTTTACTCGAATCTATATCTGAGATTCAAGAGACTCAGTCTGGTGTTGGAGAAACAGATAATGAGAACAATGAGACTGGATCGTCTAATAACGATTATGACTATGACAATGATAATGATGGAATTGCTGATTTCTATCTTGAAGAAGGAGGTCCTAACTATCCAGTTACTGGAGGTGTTGTTGATGAAACAGACCCAATGTTTATTGGAAGATCGGTTCAAGGTCAAAGAATTACTTCTTCATCTGCACCTGGTGATCCAACGAATACATTCCCCGTTGAACTTGAAAGAAGAACTGCATATTCTGTACCTGAATCACAAGCTTCATCACAATACGTTGCAAGTCATGAAACTGTTTATAAACTGAATCTGACTGGTGATTATTCTTCGACTGGTGATGAAGATGATGATCTGTATACAAATGATGATTATGTTTATGATAACGGTGATGACATTGACAATGATAATGATAATGACAACGAAGATGATTCTTTATACCAAGAATCAAGTTCAAATCATGATACACGTCCACATATATTTGCCAATTCGAATCCAACTACTCTGTTATCACCCGTCGATCTTTTACCATCACATCTTGCAAGAGATTTACCAAGGAATAATCATTCTTATACAATCAATCGTATAACCTCATTGAGAGATATCTCAGATTCACATCAAAATGAAGAAGCTATGGATTCAGATCAACAACAAGAACAACAACAACAATCACAGGCCCATTATCCACTTCATATAATTGCATCTGCTGATGAAGCTGAAAGAAATGCATTGCATAGTTCATTGTTAAGAAGCACTGCCATATATAGACCACTGAATGATTTAGAAATCATCAAGAGAAATCTTTCAAG